>CAKAOH010020389.1:0-17359 GCA_916701665.1 Sebastiscus tertius | reverse complement strand
ATGATGTCCAATTTGTAAGGATCATGCATTTGTGGGATGAGCAGCACAGCTGATTATGTGGGGAGCGCCCAAGAAAAATTTGCCAAAATGCTCCGTCAATGGTAAACAGTGTATTCTCCTGTTGGTATTTCCTCTTGTTTTGAGTTGTTTGGTGGATTGGATGATTGAACTCTCTATCAGTAACAAGGAACAAACAAGACATATTTGCAATTTTACACTTTATTCATTTAATACACCGTCAGGAGCCTCAGTAGCGGTGGAAGATCCATACGCAGCCACAACAGCCTGGCACCTCCTCCTCATGCTGGTCACCAACCTGGTCACACGTTGCTGTGGGATGGCGTTCCATTCCTCAACCAGGATTGGTTGCAGGTTGTTGGTCACTCTAACACGTACAGCACACCCAAGCTGATCCTGCAAGTGTTGAATTGGGTTGAGGTCTGGACTCTTGGCAGGCCGTTCCATTCTCTCTACTCCCACACTGTGGAGGTAGTCTGTAATAACCCTGGCTCTGTGGGGGCAAGCGTTGTCATCTTGGAGGATGAAGTTAGGTCCCAGGTTGTGGAGATATGGGATCGCCACTGGCTAAAGAATCTCATCCGGATATCTCCCTGCATTGAGATGGCCTTCAATGATGACAAGCCTTGTTTTGCCAGTGAGGGAGATGCCGCCCCACAAAATGACACTGCCCCCACCAAAAGCTGTTACTCCATCGGTGCAAAAATCAGCATAGCGTTCTCCGTGTCGTCTCCATACTTTGACCCTGCCGTCCAACTTTAACAGACAGAACCTGGACTCATCACAGAACATGACATTCCCCCACATGTTCAGGTTCCATTGTCTGTGTTGTCGACACCAGCGCAAACGGGCCTGACGGTGAAGGGCAGTCATTGCAGGCTTCCTGGTAGCCTTATGAGAATACACTGTTTACCATTGGCAGAGCATTTTGGAACATTTTTCTTGGGCGCTCCCCACATAATCAGCTGTGCTGCTCATCCCACAAATGCATGATCTTACAAGTTGGACATCATTGCGAAGGTAAATAAACAGGCTTTCCAACGATGTGAAATACAATGACCATTAGCATTGATACAACAGAGAAATAATCCACCAAACACAAGTTTCCGAACTTTGTTTTTCCAGTATATATACACAAATATATTTTCTTGCAAGAAGCACAGAAACAATTCATTTCTCACCTAACCAGACCTCTGCAGCTATGCAACTTATTCAGAACATCAACTTGGTAGGCTGTGTAGAATAAATTTCCAATCATTTATTTTAGAAATGTAATTTAAATCAACCGAACAAAATCATGGCAAAAACGTCTGCATGCCAATGTACTGTATTTCAGAAAGTTTTACTTTTTTAAAAACATCTATTTCCTTTACTATTTATAAGTGTTGTGGATATTACTTTCCTCTGGGGTTTGCAAACATGCCGGAGGCCGAAAGAGTTCACACAGTCTCAAGCCGTGTAGGTCAACTCCCCGTTGGAAACAGCAAGAGAGCCGGTGCCAAACATGTTGAGCTCTGACCTCTGAGAAATCTATCGCTCACTCTGGCCCTGCTCGTCTGACTGGAAACTTTTTTCAGACTTCGACGCAGATCTATAGCGTGAAACTGCGGGGGTCCTCGCCTGTCAGTGCTAGCTGTTAGGTCTCGGGGGCCAAACAAGTCGACACGCAGCAGACTTTGGCGAGCTGTGGGTTTGCTCTGAAGGAGTCCTGTTGCTGCTGCTGCTGCGTGTTTGTTACTGCCGGTGCACTGCCTGTACCCTACGCAGTGCAGAGAGGCATTATGCAAGGTAGCGTGGATAAGGAAGTGGTTCTGTCCACCCACAGGGATGGATCTCGAGTGTGTGTGTGTGTGTGTGTGCGAGCGAGCTGTGTGTGTGCAGGGATAGAGTGGTATATCTTGATGTTTTTTTTCCTGCTGCTGTTAAAAAGCCTCTTGCACATTTCTGCCCAGTGCACAGCAAATGTCCACTCAATGACCCCGACCTTTCATGTAATGCACAATAAAATGTTTAAGTGGCATAGCAGCGCCATTGAACTCTGGATAAATTGCCTCATATTTTTCTGTGGGGCTCCACGTTGTTCAAGATAACACAACGTTCTGGACTACGGCACACGACGGAGAAACTACGAGATTGAAAAAATATATTGCGGCAAAAATTGTGTTACGGTGGTAAACAAAGCTTTAGCAATATTGTCATTGCTTTACTTATATCTCCAAACTGTGACCGTCTTTTTTTTTTTTTTTTTGGGAAATGAATCCCACGCAGATAAATATCTGTATTACACCTTTGTTTTCTCACTTCATTGTTTACTTTTGCTCACTTCCAGCATTATCACAAAAAAGGAAGAGAGAACAATGCATATTTCAGCCTGAGAAGCGAATGTGATAGAAATGCACGACGACGTCGATGATTCATGCATAAAATGGCTCTGGCGTCCCAAAAGAACGTTGCATAACCCATCTAACTTGCGTCGGCTTCAAACTGTCACCGTGGCTTTTAATTTCACATATTGCCCCCGAGGTGTGTCGGGAGACTGTTTGCATCCAAAACACCTTTAACATAAAAATTGAACTCATGAACTAGCTTGCTTTCTGCCTCACTTTTTCTGTTATGATACATAAAAGTGAGGCTAAAAGCTATCTTTACTCAACAGACTGCTTCGCACAAGACCTGCATAAATGGGCACGCTATGGGGTTTGCAAATGGACTCCGGTCATTCCATTTTAAACTTCAGTGGCTTGCCCATTAAAAAAAAACATTTTAAAGTGCTGTTAGTCAGATATTTTTTTAATTACAACTCTGAAAAGACTTATTTATAATTTACCTGGGCTGAATAAATCCAAGCGAGCACTGAAACCAAACTGCCCGTAATCTTAAATGCTTGTTCAACGGTGGCATGGGGAAATGAAACACAGCATTTTCTGGTTAGCCTGAATTATACATTTATAGAAAAGCTTGTTTAAAATAAAACCATTATTCACTGTAGTGAAATAAACAAGGCATGGAACAAGGTGCAGCCGTGCAGTTTGTAGGAATCTGTGTACGTCTCAGCCTTGGGAAACCCTGCAGGCAGGGGAACACCGAATGCCTTCACACACACTTTTTTTTTTTTTTTTTCTTTTCCAGTCTGCTCACGGAAGAGATTACCATGATAAACGCGTCCGCTGGGGAAAGGGTGAGTAAGAGGGTAAGATGGACACACAGTATTGGATGCTTCCCAGGTCTGCAGTGCATGTACTTCAGTGTCATTTCACATTCATATCACACACAGCAGCAGTGAGCACTGCGATTGGCAGCCACTGCGGCTTTAATTTGATTTTAAAATACACACATAGCGACGGATTTTCAATAAAAGAAGATATATTAAACTGGGAAAAAAAAGGGCTACATTTGTCTGGAAGAAATATAAATATGCTAGGCAAACTATCCTCACACATTATACATAACTAACGGTGATATAAACAGCTTGAATTATTGAGAACAGTAGCAGGAGGGAATGTGTGATTACTCCGACACAACAGGACAAAGGGAGACTATTTTTGTGAGCTGTTTATGGATTTACAACGCCAGTTGTGGTTGCATTTGGCAGAATTGCTGGGGTAAATGATGCACATGTGAAAGTGCAAGATTAATAAGCAGTTTATCCCAGAAGGGGTTACATCTCCTGCATCTTAATGTGTTCGCTCTCTCCCGTTTGGGAAAATAAATGCACGTACACTACACACACAAACAAACCTCACTAAAAAACAAAAGGCGTTAAGTTACTTCCACAAAAACACACTCTCCTTATGTGATAAAATGTCTCATTTTTGTTGAGGAGATTACATACTTGGTGTGTAAATTCAAACAATTAGGTCTCTTGATAAGTTTAAAAACAATTTTCACTGGAGAAAAAGGTTTCTTTGTTAAAGGACTGGATTGTTTAAACCTCATTTTCACATGGATTTAATGTTCCCGTCGTACCTCCTGCTACTACTGTAGAAGACACTGTTCACTGCAGTTTACAGCAAATGATGTCCTTTGCGAGAAGCGAAGCTTAGAAAAGAAATGAGAGAAAACACAAATGAGCTGCTCATTATGCAGTCCCTCAAAGTAATTGAAAAAAGAAGGAGAGAAAAAAACAGCAATTACTAGAAACAATGTCCCGGTTACTCAGGATAATCCACAGACCTCAGCATCAATAGTTTTCATATAGGGGCTATTTCTTCAGTTATGAAGAAGCTCTGGAGGTCTGTGGATTAACAGGGACCATTTTTTCCTGGAAAGACACACTGCAGAGTCTTTTCAAATGTCATTTTGCAAAGCTTTAAGCTCCACGAACAACATTACATTCACCACCATTGTATTGTGATGGCAGCAGAGGTGGATATATCAGCAGCCGAGCAGATAAAACCGAGTCTATCTGCATGGCTAGATACCACAACTGGTGGGTGAGGAAAATATGTGTTTTTTATGCTTTACATATAAGTGCTTTGGGTGAGATAAATTCCTGGATTTCTTTTTACTTGAAATATAAAAATCCAAAAATTATAAAGATAAAGAATCTGAAAAATTGTTTAAAAAAATTCAAGCTAAGAACAAACTTTCTGTAAGATGTGAAGCACCTAACGGAACAGGATTGTACCGCACAAGCTCACTTATTCTCCTCAAGGGTCAGCTGTTTGGTAATTATCAGACAATTTCTATGTATGCCAATCTGCACCACCTACAGGAGAGGAAAGAACATCAGAGGTTTAGACCTGCAGGTGTAGACATGTCAACGTAGCCTCCATAGCTGAGTAAACTTTAATGGCCCTAATTAAACGATCTATAGTGCATGGTCTAAAATGCATGGCGCAAGTGCATTTAGGGCATGTCAAACTCCCCTTTTGCTAGTTAAACGGCGCATAATCTGGGTGTAAAGTAAGGGTAAAAGGGGTAAAAGGGTTGTATTTAGTCTCTTAATTAATCATAGGTGTGTTTTGAGTGCATTTGAGTGGTTTTCTGCAGTGAAAATGTTGTTTTGAAAGGCTAAATGCCAACAAATACGGCTTGAAACAGAATATTTTGTTAGATAAAAAAACATGCTGTGAATTTTGGAAATTATTACATCTATCTTTTTTTCAATCAATTTTGACTTTTGGACTTTACAATGCTCTGGAGTTTTGGAAATATTTGGAAAACACAAGTCGTAAAACAATCCTACGCAGCCACCACTGGAATCTAATCTAATTCTACAAATCATATTATCATCATCATATTAGTGCAGCCTGATCTTTATCTGCAACTGTGCAGAAATACCGGGTCCAAACACAATGAATACACATGCAAGAAAAAGAAACATTTAGCTTGATTTAGAATTTGAATGTCAACGTTATGAATGAAGCTTCAAAGCTTCCAACTATTCCATACAGCCCAAGAATTGTCTTATATTGATGAGTTTCATATTCTGTTTACTGAATATTCTGTTGGCAAACTCCGTTTACTATTTTTGTCGCTGTCCATCGACGAGGGGTGCTGAATCTGGAGGCTGCATGCACGCTGGGACTTGCTGCCGGGCACTGTCGGAGAGGTGGTGTGTAATAAGTGGAGACATCAGCCTCAAAACGCCGCTGTTTCTGGGGAGAGGGTCCGCAAACTTTGAAGCAGCCTACGTCTACACTCGCACACACAGAGGGATGAGGAGAGGAGATGCTGAGAGTAGACAAGAGGCATGGGTGCACCGTCCACACAAGGTGTAAAAACAGCACATTTTGTTAGAAAAAACATGCGTGGGGAAGCCTCCGAGTGTGTGACAGAGGATTTTATGTTTTCCCTAAAAAAAATAAAAACATTTCCACTATAAATTAGTGCATCAAATTTCACAAGAATAGACGAAATTAAGTGTTTGATGCTCAAGATTTCCGTTGTGAACCAGCCTATGTGAGAACATCTTACTATCTGAATAATATGCCCTTAAATAGCAAGAAAATACCGCGCCAGTGACTGTAGACCAGGTGTTTGTAGGTCAATGGCGCAATCACTTTCTGCTGCCTCAAGATAGCAACGCACCAACAATGCGCCTGACCAAACCTCATTTTAAGATCAACACGCCCATGGGCGCACAGATGGGACATTCGCTACTTATAAAATGTGGGTGCTGGGCGTGATAATGACAACTGTGTCAGTGTGAAACTAGCAATGACAGTTGCGCTGTGCTGTGCAGCGCTTTGCACCGGGTGTAAGATAGGACCCCTTCTGCCGCCGGCTGGCTCTGTCGTTTTCCTTTTTTTTTTTTCTTTTTATAGCAACGTCTTTCTGTGTGTGTGTTTGAGATTGTATAGGTTTTTAACATTTGAACCAACTGTTAGCAAAAATAAAATTGTATATACAAATTTTATCCAGATATGAGACACTGGAAATGACAAAAGTGTAAATTGGGCCTTTGCCTGCCTGTATATGGTGTATATCAGCATGTCTACTGTACTTCTTTAGCTCCAAATTGGTGCTGTCGTTACTTGCCAATAGGTGGCGTGTGTTGGAATGTCTGGTTTTGGGATATTTGTATCAATGCCACTGTTATTTTGTGATCGTGCAGAACATTCTAGAGGCCGTCCTCCACCTAATTTGTATTTTTAGCATCTAAAGTTATCCACCGAGATTGCTCCGAGTTCTGTGATCCTTGGCCAAGAAGATTGTTTGATGTTGAGAGTGGGGGTTTTGTTGGAAATTCGCAACAGGCTCTAAATGAATATTTCCACCATATTTTGGAAGGGGCAGCACTGCGTGGCGGTGCCAGCAGCCACCAACTGTCTAGTCTTTGAAAATGTCCTGGAAAAAGAAGGCCCTCAGTGGCGTCTAAAGAAGAACAGGAGCAAAGAGGGAATACTCATCTATGTGCCTGAAAATATCAAACCCCCTCTGTGACTCATACCACACACGGCGAGTGCACCCAGAGGTCTGTGTGTGTGTTTGTGTGTGTCACTGATTTGTTCATCACCAGTGACTATTCCTGTTTGAAGATAATTCAACATGCTTCCACTACACCTGACTCGTTCTGCCTCAGCATCGAAATCAATTTCTCCCTCAATCCCCACTGTAGATCCCACTCGGAGCCTCACATCCCCTGACTGCCAGACTGCTCAGCTGTCCATCATGCGGCAGCCTTTAGCATCCCAGACAGTAATTGGATGTGCGCTGCACACAGGCAGTCTCCTTCATTTACATTACGCCTGTGAATATGTAAGCAGAGGATAAGGGCGAAGTTATGTGGATACGGTTATATGTCTACATTAACATATCTGCAGCTATATGTGGGAATGTTCATATAGATCAATCTTAATGGGAACACCTGTCCGTGCATAAAGATGAGTCATGGGGAGGGAAGAGAGGGGAAAGGAAAAAGTGAACACTTTCTCCGGTCGTCAGCTAAGGTAACCATAATTGGAAGTAGGAATAGGAGGGGAAACTCAATTCAGCAGCTCACATTAAATTAGAAAAATTGCACAGAAAGTGAATCATGTTCTAAATCAACTCTGGTTATTGGCCCAGAGCCTCCTCTCAAGCTGTCAGGTGGTGCTCAGACCCAAAAAGAACTTCCATCTGAGATGCGGCTGCAGCAACATGAGACGTTTTATGCCCACGCTAATATACTGGATGCATCAAATGTTCCATTTCTTTCACACACCTGTTGTTTATGCTTCATTTGAGAGTGCTGGAGCCAGATATACCACTATATTTCATTTACAGCACACTACAACGGTAACACAATACTTCCTGTCTTTGTTTTGTGTTTTTGACAATGACACTCCTTAGTGCCGCTTTTTTCAGTGTAAGATATAATTATTTATAGCCCACAAAGCAGTCGCTTCATTATTTTGGTATTAGTCCTGAAGCTGACACAAAGACTTAAGGGACTGTTAAAATCACTCCATCATAAAATATTTACCACCGCCTAATTATTTGAGGCTTGGCAGCCATTTTCAAAAAAGCACCTCAGTGGAGGAGCCAATTTCCAAATGAAAAAAAAAAAAAAAAAAACATTTCTGTGAAGTTAGCCATGGCCCCTATTAATATTCCTCTATGCAAATGCCAGATGATCTTCCCACACATTTAACGGCTGGGCCTTTCTGCTATTCACTGGGTGACTCACAGCCCAAAAGGAAGTGTCTTTATTTTTTTATACATTATAGAAGAAGAGAACGTGCGGTAGAAATACATAACAATAACTGACGCCTGTATCGGTGAATATTAAAGAGTTTGATTTAACTGTAAAGAATGACGTCAACCTCAGCTTAAAACTGATCTTTTGAAGCAACATGTTTCTTTGATAGACCGCATTAGGCTGACATTCACCGCAGAGAGAAAAGTGCCATTTCTCCACTCCTAATTCCTCTTTTCTGCTTTTGTTGTTTCTGACGTGCGAGTGACAGGCAAATAGTCCAGTTGGTGCTCTGAGACGCCAAAAAATAAATTCAATGATCAAAAAAGTAGAAATACCGCTGGTAGTTAAGTGGCCACAATTGTTGGGTTGGACTCAAATTGTTGGATTTCAAGTGAACACTTTTCAGAGCCAGAGCCAACACTTTGAAGTATTTATTTAGCCTTGGCCACTCTATAAATGTATAGTTTTGAATTAACATTGATGTCAAAAATCAAAGAGCACTCGAGATTAAAATATGAGCAGCCATCGACTTCTCTCTTTAATTAAATAAAGTAGAAAAGATTAAAGCGTCTACAGTTCCATAACGACTCAGCAAACTACATCTGCTGATGAGGAATGGGGCGTAGAGCGTTGGCTCAGGCAAAGCACTGAAGTTGCGCTCGCATCAGCTGTTTCATTCATGCTTCACAATCACTGGCTCACCGGGAGCTGGGTGGCTATAAGCCAACTAGTCACGTCCAATCATATTCATGGAGGTGTACAGCGCGGCCATTATAACCAGACATTTCTCACTATTACACTGTTAAGATGCTCATGCTATCGCTGTCTGGTGCCACCGCTCCAACCTCCTTATGTGCTATAGTTTTTGGTATTTCGTTTATTTAACTAAGATTTAATATTCATGACGGGAAATTAGGGGGCTATAAATGGTCGCTTCCTTGTTGTAGGTGTCTCTGACTGAAAGCCATGTGATCAAGGTCGGTTCAAGCCCTCAAGCCTTTTTGGCTTACTGGCCAAGGTGGCTGGTAGATGAATAAATGTACAGGCCAGATAGATAGACAGAGACGAGCCAAAAATAATCAATTGTTTTTTACTATTGCAATTTGCTATTATTACTATTCAGTGTGTCATCTTGGTTTCATATGCGATTCTCAATCAATATTATAGTAGTGTGCAGTAATAATAGTAGTAACACCAACTGTATGCAGAAATATGAATTCAACTGTTTCAACACTAAAGTGTAACACATTTGAATTGATAAATTCAGTGGTATTCACACTTTGCATTTAAGTGCAAGAAGGATAATTTATTAAGGAGCTTTCTTCTCATCCAAACTGCAAAGACAAAAATGATATGCTACAATCATTATATCAATGAATTAAAACGTATTAATAACACTTAATTACAGTGGCCACTACTGAGTTACACTTCAAATGGGGTGCTGAGCAAAACTCGGAGAAGAGGGTTGTTGTCACTAAAGTGAGTCTGGGTCGAAGTTGTCGCTAAATTTAGGGCTAATCCATTTCACTTTAATCAGCAGGTGGCAAGCAAGACACGGGAACTTGGCTTGGGTCTTGAGGAGTTGTAGCATATATTCACTTACTAATAGACTAAACAGTACACGCACTGCATCGCTACGTTCACGGCTATAATGTTACTGCTAATATCGCTCACATTCCTCTACCCATACCTCACCATCGCTCACATTCTATCCCACTCTCTCTCTCTGTTCCATTGCAACATCAGCGCCCAGCAGGAAAGCTATGTTTCCGCCATTTTGGACTGAGAGCAATACTAGACGGCAGTAAAACTTAAGCCTAAAAAGTGCTGTACAAAATTATTTCTATTCTACTGTCTATATTTTACCAAAATAACCTGTGTTGAACAATAAAATACTATACATATAATAAGTGTTTGCAGTCCAAAATGGCAGCAGTGGCTGTTGTCAAAATAACATCATGATGTCACGCACACAACACAAGGGTTATTCTTTAAAGGAGTTTGCTACTTGTAGGCCTAAAGTATAACACAATAGTTTAAAAAAAAAACTTTAAAATGCTTAAAAAAAACTGAAACGTTAGCTACATTACTTGCTGTAGCTAACGTTAGTGATGTTACTTGCGGTAGCTAACGTTAGCTATGTTACTTGCGGTAGCTAATGTTAGCTATGTTACTTGCGGTAGCTAACGTTAGCTCCGTTACTTGGGGTAGCTAACGTTAGCTATGTTACTTGCGGTAGCTAACGTTAGCTCTGTTACTTGCATAGCAGGGCAGAATTGAAGCGGATTGAAGTGACAGTAAACCAGCAGCTTTTTCCAGCGCGTGTAAGAGATTATTATTTTCTTCTACCGGCCAGAGTGGCGGGTGGTCTCCATAATTTGCTCGCCAAAGACTAAATTTATTCGCATTTGGCGACTGCTGAGTGTTAATCTTGGACCCTGTTGAGACAGCATCTAGCCTGAGGCTGAAGAAACTGGCATTCACAAGGCTACTAAAGGCATCAAAGAAGCAGATGGCAAGCACAGGCAATCTGCCATAAAAAAGCAGTACTGATGCTCACCCATATTTTTGAGCTTGTCTTGTCCGTACGTTTGATTGCTCACTTATTCCTTACTAGAAACGGCCATTTCATTCCTGTTGCTCTGTCGATTTCCAATGCCAAAACCCTACTCTTATCGTTTCATAAATCATAGATTATGCATCATCTTATCTGCCCAATCGCACTTACACTCAAGTGACTCTTGTAACCGGAGAGCCAAGGGTGAGCTAAAAAAAAGTTTAATACAAGGACATGTTTGAAAGAACACAGGGCACATTCAGCAAACAAACTCGAGACCTTCTAGTTGCGGGGTGGACTCCCTAACTACATTACAAACATGACACTATGATCTATCTTAAGTAGCTCCACAAGAGTATTTCAGGTTAATGATATCAGTAAAGACAAATACTATGGCATCCAACAAAGTCCAATGCAATCCATACACCACATCTAAATCTTAAACCTGAACTCAATTCTTAACCCTACTTTGGAGGATTTCTTCCTGCTTTCTGTGCATGTAAGGACATCTTATGTTCTTGAATATATAAATACTACAAACTGCCTACAAACAGACACAGACAGATATCTTAACTGTGGCCATACATTGTTACATTTATCATTTTTAGCCATACTAGCCCCAGTGATGGTCTGTAGTTTCGTTCACCACTTTGGTCCAGACTGATTCTCTCAACAACTAGTGGATGGATTGGAACACAAATTGGTACAGACATCCATGGTGCCCAGAGGATAGATCTTAAAGACTTCAGTGATACCCTGACCTTTTTCTGTAGCACCACTAGCAGGTCAAATTTACCCCACAACTAGCTCCACCATGAGGTCGTCATTTGTAGTTTTGAGTGAAATGTCTGCACAACTTTTGGACAGATTGCCATGAAATTTGGTACAGAAATAAATGTCCTCCTCAGGATGAATTGTAATGACTTTGGTGACACCTTAACATTTCCGGCAGCGCCATCATCAGGTCAAACTTTTAATTGGTCATATACAAACTAATGACATTGTCTTCATCCCCCAGCTAGTGCTAATGCTGATACTGAACTAAGTTGATGAACAGAGAAAACAGTAAGCCTGCTAAATGCCAGCAATGTTATTGTCCTTTTGAGAATGTTAGCCTGTAGCTCAAAGCACCACTCTGCCTACGTACAGCCTTGCAGAGCCTTTAGCATGGCTGTACTCTTCTTTTGTCTTTTCGTTTTCATGTTTGTTGCTCTATTGAAGGCACTAAATCAAAGTGGCTTGACAAGAACAAAAGGGAGGTACACCCCCATTCACTCACAAAGCCCCTAAATGCTGATTGGAACAATGACACTGGCAATGACTTAAAAACATAACACAAATCCGATGGTAAGCCCCCAAAGTTGCATGCAGACAGGAACACAGAGAAAAACACATGCCTCTTTTGTCTCCTCCGCCAGGAGTCTCCTGAGAACCTCTGAGGCCTTGTTCCCGTGACGACAGGATTTGGCAGCCGGCACCGGTGTCACGCCTGTGATACAACACCGGGGGTCGTTTGCCAGCCAATCATAGCTCGGTGCCACATTGTTCCATACTTTGTGATGTCTCGCTTCACAGCTCAGAGCGAGGATGAAGGTCTCCCTGGCAACTGGACAGATGCTGTGCAGGAGACATTACTGTTCTGTTCCTCTGACCCACCTACAGCACATACACATACTATATCCTGTTATTTGTGATGTTCACCATTCACTTTAGCCCTGGGGAGGACCAGCGGACCAAGGAGGCTTCTGTGTTTCATGCACTGTTAGGTTGGCTAGGGGCTCTTTATAGCTGACTCCTGCCAGTCCTGCCCAGAGTCCATGAGTGGATAACCTGCTGGTCCACGGAGATCCCACAGCTTCCCACGGGGATGTGATAGAAAACGATGCTTACTGATGCATTATCACCGAAAGAGAGCTAGCTTATCAGTCTCAATGCAGACTTGATGCGATTGCATATAAGCGAGGTTTGAGGGAAAAAAAGAAACAGGCAGTCTTGTTAATTCTTTGCAGCACTCCTTGTATTTGACATACCTCTGTGGGAACCGAGTTGATGGAGCAGAAAAACAAACAAGCGGTGACGTTTTTTGCATTCTGAACACTTGTGTGTCACCAATGCGCTGACAGCTTGGCTTGTAGCCCTAGAGAGCAAAAAGGGTGTTTGGAAAATGAACAGGTCCAGATTGAGATTTCCATTATCTCATGCTTGATCACCGCTCAAATTGCAATATTTCGCCAAGACAAATTTGCTCCTTCATGCTTTGCGAGTTTTAGGTTGGATTGTTTCAGTCTGTGCCTAACCGAAAAAGTCATTTTATGGGTTGTTTTAGCAAATCGTGTTATTCAGAAATGAGCCATTACTTACGCTAATGTGACACGAAGCTCATTCTGACCAAAGGCCCAATATTTCCCGGCCTCACTGAAGCAAGTCATATTTACATGATAAAGACTTCTTCATCTAGCAGATCTACTTATATCTACAGCCCCCTTCAAGCCTTTTATCAGTTAGAATGTAATATTGTGCTGCTGCTGCGCCCCCTCCTCTGTGCAATGTTCCTCAGATCCAAGACACCACTGGCAGGGCACGATCATCTCATTACGCCAAATACTGAATTTTTAATGGGTCATTACGGTCGGCCATTTTCCGGCAGCGGTTCTGTCAGTGCAAACAGGTGGAATAGGGCTCCGTCAGGTCACCGTCTGCACAGGCAAAATATCTCCACTGATCCCCATCTATATCCTGTCTGCCAAATGAAAAAAAAAAAAAGCGACAGGGGATAAAAGCTCGCTGCTGCCATATCAGAGCCAGATCTTGACCCCTAATGTCCTTGTGGAGTGGCTGCGAGACGGACGGTGCCTTTCAAAAGCCATCAATTTATTTCAGGGTGAGGCTAAAGCTAATTTCAACAGCCCTCAAAGGATTTGCTGATATAATAGATTACGCATTATAACCCCACCGTGCTCCTGTATGCCATTAGACTTTGTTTGTACTGCATTACTGATTCAATCTTATTTAAATGTACTCTGGTAATTAGGCCCTACAGTAATTATAGGGAATGATTGTATTAATGCAAACTTGAAAATTGAGAATTGACAAATGCATGCAGGCCTATTAACTGACTTCCACATTCACCTCATATTTATTCATGTTTTTTTCACGGTGGTTCGCTGTACATCAGAGAGACAAGCACCAGTGTTCCAGACCGAGTGCCAAGAGCAAGAGACCATTAAGTCTTAAGAGACTTGCAGTAGATGAGGGTAAAGAAAAAGAGAGAGAGAGGAAGAGGAGAAGAGAGAGAGAGAGAGAGAGGGGGTAAGAGAAAGAGAGAGTGCAGAGTCCGATCAATATTCAAACTGCAAAATGAATTTGACTGGAGCGAGAACTTCTCATCAAATGAGAAAAGAAATTGGATATGAAAGATGACCTGCCATAAAATCCGATATCCCACAATGCCATCTGTCAGACAGCGGCTGAGGAATAATGACAACGGCTAATGAAAGTTGAGCCCTGGTTCGGCGGTGGTTTAAATCAGCTCCTCGCTGCGGCCCGCCTCGCCGTGCTGACTCAGTGCCCCGTCTTCATTCCGGCTCAGCTGGATGCCACAGAACAAAAGAGCGGGAAACCTCCATCATTACCCCGAACTGTTTCAAGCACGGATAGAAAAAGGGAATCGGGTAGTTTGTAATATTCCTCAGGTCTTGGAGGAGGTCTGTACTTGCCTCAGACTAACAGGGAGGTCAAAAGGTCAAGATCAGTAACAGGACGGCAATAGCGGAGCTTGTGGAAATGATGGACTCTTCAGCAGTTCAGAGGCTTTCTGTCATGAATGCTTCAACTTAGGCCTTCGAGTTGATGGACAGTCTCTCTGCCACACTATAGATGTATATGTAGATGGGCGACACGTCTCCACTTCTTCCCACTTTACAAAAGTGAAGCCAAAATAACACGAATGACATGGAGAGGGCGGGATTTATGATTTATAAAGCAGCCAGCCACCAGGGGGTGATCGAGATATTTTGGCTTCACTTTTTGGGAAGTTAACACTTATATTGCTAAATCTCTCAAAAAACTCTTGCAAGACTCGCTGCCCGATGACCTAGCCTAACCTCAACCATTCAAGGTCAATGCCTAACCTTGACCATCTTGCAAGAGTTTCTGAATTTGCGTGTTACCTTCTAGACACGTCCCACTTTTGGGGAGCTGTCATGTCGTCCATCTTTATATACAGTCTATGCTGCCCAAAAAGTACTTCATGTGTCAGGTGAAATATGGTGTCTGCTTTATGTTGGTGCATCTTCTCTACGACTCTTTGAACGACAGGAAATATATAAACCACTGAAATCCTTGACAGGAGTAAAAATGCATAAAGGAGACTAATAAAAGCTAAGCTGTATTGAAAAAATAAAATAAGTGTGATATTTGTAAATAACAATATTTCCAGTTTTATTTGTATTTCTCTGAAGTACGACCTGGCGCTGCACGATGTAAATGCAAACAAGTGTAGAGGCTTGTAAAGGTTGCCAGTCTCTACAAAAGTGTTGTTTGTTTATGGTAATTACATGGCTAGATCAAAGTAAAGTTTTCTTTAAATGCTAGATGTTGAAGTAGACAAATTCAGAAGTTAAAGAATAAATTCCAAAGTATAACTATCTTTAATGTATTTTTCATGTCAGATCACATTTAGGCAAACAAAGGGAAATTATTAAGAAATCGGACTGACTTTTACGTTAAGTTTTGTGCCTCTACTCTATCTTCGTCATTTGTTCCAGCCTTCATGTACATTTCTTAGTGATTTACAGCAAGAAGTGCCTCCACAAGACCAACATGAAATCCAAAAGGTCAAGCTGTCATGTGCTCCGTATTTCTATTAGCAGAACAACATGAGATATTCGGAAGTAGCAACGACAAGCTCCCATTCTTGAAATGTGTGAAATGAAAGTGTTTGCCTTAATCTGGTAGCTTTTTCAGCATCGTGGCTGCTAGGAAACTCAGAGCCTCGCGGCCTTAAACTGCAACGCAAGTGTCTGTCCTTTCAAAGCAACGTATGTAAAGTTAATGGCCTCTTAAATAAACTGTCAATCGTGCCAACGCTTGGCTTGTTTTTTTTTTTTTTCCAGCCATGAGAAATATTCCTCCACGTTGAGAAAAAGCTTCTCTCTCTTCTCCTTCTCCTCCTCTGCCCACTAACCTCTACTCCATTTTCTGCCAAACAGGCGGATTTAATAATTGATCTCATTTGATCCTGTCGATTTCCATTTCAATCTACACCTACGGCCCGCGGGCGGAGGCGGGGAGGGGCGGTTGTTGCCGGGAAATCACATGACGCTGTGTCAGGATAGATTGCGAGGGTGCAAGGTGACTAATGTCAGGAGAAGGGGGTCTTATATCTTACTGTCTCATTCAAATATACACTCTGCTGTTGGGCTGTCAGCCTAAATCACGACGCACTGGTTTCTCTGGGCCAGAAGGGGAATTAGCAATATTGAATCCGCAGTCGGATATTGAACAGCTCATGGTGTTTGGCAACTTTGGAGCGGCAATTAAAGCCAGCACAGAAAAAAAACTATAGAAAAGGGAAAATACGGGAGCGTATGGAAGATTTATAGCAGGAAAGTGAATGAAATCCTCAAACAGCAGATAAACCTTGATGACATAACACTATGTTGTGGGCTTCTGTTGCGGAATATCAAAGTGAAGAATATACCTCCAGCACTGCGCTCGATGCCCTGACATACTGTTTATTCCGTCAGGGCCAATGAATACCCTGAATACAGCTTTGAGGTGACTGGAGGGCAGCTGGACGCTTGTTCTTTGTCTCAGTCTCATCAGTTAAGGACATTTAAACCTGCCGTGCCCTCTTTTTTTTTTCTGCCTGCGAGTATCTAAAAGCAGTTTCCTTGTTAAATATTCATGCTGCCCTTCTCTTTCAGGCAGGCTAAGATTTTTTTGAAGTGCATAAGTGCTGTATTGGTGTTTCGATGGCGGGGCGTAAATGGAGCGTGAGGACTTTGGCAGATGTGCGGCCCAGGAATTCAGCTGTTAACAGCCGTGTCCGTTACATGCAGGAAGAACACGGAGGCGCGCATCTCACGACGGCGATGAGACGTCTACTTTTGTTTGTGTGCGGAGGAGACTGGGGAGGCGGAGAGGGATCGGAGGAAGGAAAACGAGGAGGTGTGAGATACTCTTGAGGGACCAGCCCTCGATAGAAGAGCTATGTAACAGAAATATGAAATCATTTTTAAGAGTTCCCCTTTTTGTGTCCTTGCACTAACCCACCCAGCAGCTCCTTACTTAAAAGCCAGAACTTGCACGTCCTTGAGAATAACCTGCTTGTAATGAGCGCTGTGTAATCTTCCGTCGGACTTACTTTTAATTGACAAAAGAACCATCAAAGGCAACTTCATAGCTGGGACTAAGCGTAAATCATGTTTTAATTAAGGAGGATATAAGGATTCCTTTCTTCCCTCAGCGAGGAAGACTTTCCCAACGGACTGCCTTCAAATTCCACAGTAACGTTACTCCAAATAGCTTAACTAGATGCTAATTGGAGGCTGTGCTAGCCAAGACGAAGCTACACTCTTTTTTTAATCAATCTTTTAGGCAAAAGGGCTACAGTGGTGCTTTTTTGCTTTTAAAGGAGCCGAGTCGATTGCCCCCAA
>CAKAOH010020388.1:0-45323 GCA_916701665.1 Sebastiscus tertius | reverse complement strand
TATACACACACACATATACATACATAAAATTGAAAAATACAACTATAGGTTACTCTGCCTGAATTATTCTACTCCTCAGTTCTTGGTTTACTTGTTCTGACTGGTATTAACATTACAGTGATTTTAAGGCCAATGGGGGTATCAGTTTTTAAGCCAGTGGAAATACAGTGGTATCATATTAATCTTGAGATTGCGATGAATCCGTTGATACCAAACATGTCATCCTAGCTTACTAGGAAAGGGGGTAAATATCGCTCCAAATTTGAGCTGTCTTTACCACAAGGTCCATGACACCTCAGTAGCAAACAGCAGTGTTATAACCTGTTTATGCCCCCTCCGGCACTTGTTGCCCTACGCACAGAGCGTGATTCGCGTGTGCCTAACGGTGGCGCTGCTGAGAGACTTTCTACAGAGCTCATTTGCCTCAGAGGGGCTGCTTCACTAACCATTGACCAAGTCTCATACTCATGACATGCACACATGCACACACAACCACATACGCACTGAACAATAACCACGCTGTTCTGGTCGGTTAATAATACCCGTAAACTGCTCTGCAAACACAAAAGGGGCAACTGGTGTTTTATTTCCCTCCTTGAAGTTTAAGCTGTACCGTGTTTGACAATTCCTCCGGTTCTTTTCAAATGCGCTTTTGTCCTCCTCAAATGAAAATCTTGTGTGCTGTGTGCGTGTGTCTACCAAACAATGTCCAAGTGGGTCAGAAAAAAATGAAAATAATGAAAGCGGAGCTGTCCTAAGAGAGATGAAACAAGATGATCAAGAAAACTCTGAATAGTTGAGGCAAGAACAGTTGGATTTTAATATGCTTGTCTTTTAAACTGGTTGTTGAATGCATCAAGAACACTCAATAAAAAACAAAGAAAGGCATATTCAGCACAAAACTGTTGGCTTTCAGATGTGCTTTATATGTACCAGGGCAGCGAAATGCTAAAAAACGTGTCTTCTTCTGTGCTGTGTGTCAGCTACACATTTCACATGCTGAATCAATTACGCAGTCAGTAACAGCACTTCATGTTATCTTCTTAAGACAAGCCAGGGAGTATGTCCTTGAGGACTTACAACTCTGCTAATCATCTGCCAATCAATGTCCCATATTTGACCAAAAACAACACAAAGCCCAACGCACATAACTCCACACACGAGTCCAACACTAGTAAGTTCCCCTGAAATGCTACAACAGGATCTCACTCCTCAATCCATGTAATCCACAAAAATATTCAAGGGCTATAAAAGTCTGTAAGCACATGTCAGGCCATCTGATCCTAACTATGTCCCCCCATACTCCGTCTCGGCTCAGGGCTACAAATGCAGGAAATTGTGTGCACCGGGGTCAATCAATCTATCACAGCTAGAAAACCAAATGACACACTGACTACCTTTAACTGTGCAGAAATGTCTGAGCACATGTCTGGGCTATACGGTCAGTTTATAACCAAGTGAGACTGTATCAGAGATGCGACAGGGGATTTATGAGTCACAATCGCCTATAGCCGAGCTTCAAACGCGGTGTGGAAGTGATTATGGCCCTTAAGCTCCCGTGACATGGATATCTCCTGGCTCTGCAGCGCTCTGTCAGAGGATCATACTTTAATCTGTCTGCAAAGACACTAGGTATGACACAGGCGCCTCAGGAATGTAACCTGTCATTAATATCAATTACAGATGGATTCAATGATCAGGAACTCAGGCAGTATATGAATATGGTACTATTCTCTTTCCAACTAGGTGGCTGGGGCTTAAAGCAAAAAAATAATTAAAACCATTTTGCTTGTTAACTGGAGTTAGTGCAAAGGTGTTATTTTGACATCAACTCGTAAAACTCAGAGAGAAACTGGGAAATACTGAAATTATTTTCTGTAGGTCAAATGTTTTGGAGTTGGGAGACTGCTGTTGACAGATTTGCAGTAAAAGGAGGCTGAAAACAAAAGTATAATGGAACAAGTAAAGGTGAAATGCCTCATCAGACCTTTTATTAGCTCAATAATCATCAAATCAACAACACCGAGCAGTGGGGGATGTAATCCTGGGCACATCAGCACCATAAAAAGCCAGCGAGCAGAACTGCCCTATTTTTACGAAATAATTGGCTAACCACCTTCACCCCCAGCCTCCTCAGACAACACTGTGTGGGTTTAATGACACACATCCATACCAGCCCGTGCCAGCTGGCAAGACGCGGGCCCTGGCAGACTCGGTCCTCGACGAGAGAAGAAGTGGACCACTTTAACCTCACAGCTCTCAATAGCCTCCCATAAGCTCCTAACAATTTCAGATGGAACTGGGAAAGGACGGCACTCTCGATGTCCAATAGAAACACCAAGCCAGAGAGCAGCTTATGAATTCCAAGTTAGACAAATAAATCCGTACATGTTTGTGGTCCGGCCGACCAGGAGCTCTCATGCCAACCTTTGGTTTGTGATCATCTAAAGTGGGCGGCACATGAATGATATATCAACATACTCCACAGTACATGAAAAAACATATGGAGTCAATAAAGTAACTGGCCGAAGAACTTGTATGAAACAGAAATGAAACTAACACAATTTTAAAACCTCTTCTCTTCTTCATCCAGGTCTAGGAGTTATGTCGAGACAAAGCCTCATTTCACTTCATATTACAGGGAAACAATGCGGCTACGTTTGAATGGGAGAGTTGTATGGTGGTGGGTGTCCAACTGTAGTTTGGCCACTTCTAATGAGAGCAGTGAGGTAACGTTCAATAGAGATGAGGGTGATTACTCATTAGACTCGTCTACACTTCGTAAGTGGTTTAGATTACGTCACTGCTGCCACTGGGCCAGGTATTTAAAGGGACATAAATGGATGAATGCCATGGAAACTCTGAGACATTTAGTCTGTTACAACAAAAGGGCACTAACACCACCACAGAACTGATCAAATATATCACGGTCTAAAGATCAGCATCACACATGTATAAAGATATGTTTTTTTTCTTAAATAGAGCAAATATTATAGTTTATAAACAATAGGGTAGAGCAGGTTGTCCACCAATCGGAAGGTCGGTGGTTCGATCCCCGGCTGCTCCGGGTCACATGTCGATGTGTCCTTGAGCAAGACACTAAACCCCAAATTGCTCCCGTATGCATAGCCATCGGTGTGTGAATGAGTATTTAGATTAGATCCTGATGGGCAAAGTTGGCACCTTTAGCAGCCTCTGTCATCAGTGTATGAATGTGTGTGTGAATGGGTGAATACTGACATGTAGTGTAAAGCGCTTTGAGTGGTTGGAAGACTAGAAAAGCGCTATATAAATGCAAGTCCATTTACCATTTACCATAAGCCAATGTGATTGTTGAGATATTTAGTGACTGGTTCACAGAAGAATTAGTGAAGTTAACAATACTGATATTCAATTTAAACTTATTTTTCCTCTAGAATCTCAAAGTGCTGAAAGACTTCTGAAACTGAGAGTCCCTCAGGTGAAGTAAAGCCCATCCCGGACCCAAGCAACTCCCGAGCGCAGTTTTTGAGCAGGAGAGCTCAATCAGCTGAGGCCCGGAAAAGGGATTACTTCACTTATTCATCCTGGACTAAAATAGGTATCATTATGATTCAAATCACTGTAATAGAATCAAATTAGGCAAAAGAATATAGCAAGCAGGATACTAACACGTATCTCCATAGACATGGATTTAAATACCTTTCCCTCTTATCTCGCCTACATTTCTTAGTCCCTCTCTCTCTCTCTCTCTCTCTTGGAAAACAGTAATCACATTGTTCTGATTATATCTGACTGTTGAGGCAGAGTCATATTTGGGGTGTTTTTAAAAGACAGATTGTTGTGATCAAAAACATTCAAATCAGTTACTCTTATTTTCTGGTTCATAACAGCTAATTTGACCACAACAACATGAACAATCTATTGCTGAGCCTGGCAAGTATCGTACATCATCAACCTGCTAGGCAGTGCCAGTCCTTTACGTGTAGTGATAGAGGACGTTTTGAGAATTTCAGTATATTGTTTACATGTAATTGTTTACTTTTGCAGTTTGGTGATAGTGAAAGAAAAACCAAGAGGGAGACAGAGACAGAGGTGATTGTTATCTTACCCTCCTTCCTCCTGAAATCCCTCCAGTTCATCTCTCTGCTCTGCAAGGGTAGACTCCAAGTCCAGGTAGCTTCCATTATGGGACAGCTGAAGGGCGCAGTCATCAGGCTAAACGGGGAGGAGACACAGTTAAACATTGATTTGTCTTCAATCCTCCTAAAGATCACAGAATTTGCACTTAGCACGCATGTAAAGAATGGTAAACATTAAAGTAGGAGATTTGGGAGTTTATGGTCAGTTGAGGCCGGGAGCCAGTGTCCTGCTGTACCAAATACTGGTCCAATCTGATCACACCAGAACCCACACATTAGCCGGAGAAGGTAAAAACAGGATGATTTGGAGACTTGTTACAACCATGACAATGTATGATATCAAAATTAGGCAAAGTCAACCTTTCTAAAGCTGTGAGGTCGTCATGCACTTCTGCACTGCAGACTTCTGCACCTCCTCATGGCTCTGTTTTCAGGCTTTAAAAAGATCTAGCCCGTGACGGGAGACTTTGGCCAATCACAGGTCATTTCAGAGAGAGCGTTCGTATTGGCTGTTCATTCAACAGAGGCAGCTGTCAATCACTCACAAACTCCGATCAAACGGTCAAACTAGGCAGCGCTGATCAAATATGAATCAATATTCTGTTACTGTAATGCCTATTTCTCACCTAAAATGTTTTCAGAAACATCTTGTAGTGTACTGTTTAGCTGTAAAATGAGAAAGTGTGCTCCGGCTGGTGGGCGGTGCTTGGTATTTCCTCAACTTATCTCAACATGGCTGCCAGGTCACAAACTTTCTAATTTTACAGGGTCCGATCTCATGCACTACTGTGAGGATATAGTGACCGTTATATAGAAATTACTTTTTTTTAATCATATTTATCATATATAATAAAGGTCAAATAAATACAAAATTAAACAAAAAAAACATCTATCTAGACGTAGAGCTCTGGAGAGGTTGGTTTGCTGCTTCTGTGAAACAGAGATACAGTATGACTGTGTTAAATGTCTATGTTTCAAGCTAATTATAAGTTCATAACTACATGCATATTAATCACAATATGGTCAGACTTTTATTCTTTAAAAGACTTCAGTTGCAACAACAATACTGCTTATGTCAAAAAAATATATTTTTAGTTATGGTCATATACAAAATATAACAACTTTGTTCTTTTGTATGGGTCAATGGGAAAATGCACAGCATATTTGAGGTTTATGTCTACTCTGCAGTGGACCAGAGAAAGTTATTTTATCAGCTCCCGAGGCGAGGTTGGAGAGAAGTCGTGCAGATTTAGGACAGTTTGGCAGCCTGGTGCCTCTTATCTGTCTGCTCTCCCTGTCTGATAAACTATCATCATCACACAAGATGCTTTTTGAGGAGGAGGTATGATTTGTCTGGTCTTGAACGGTTGTCATCAGCTGACTGTGGTCGAGGAGATGAGGAATGAGTCTGCGACTGTTCACTTGTCTGGCTGACCTCCAATTTGTAGATATTAACCTATTTATATTCAGAGTCTGTCAGCTCCATGGGACAGCGGCTCCAACGGTGGAGCAGTGGACGGGAAAACAAATACCATTACGGGAGGGCAAACATATGACTTCAGAGAAGAGAGTGGCACAGCTCTGCTCCATCACCAGCCAGGGTATCTAAAACAACCTCATACTGGACAGTCCAGCACATTTGTCTTTTCTTGTCAGCCCACTTTGACAGCTTTGTAAGAAAGCAAAGGATACACTTGCATAAATTACTATTTACACATCCCAAAATAAGCAGCCTCTTTCTCATAAAAGAAGAGCAACACATGTAAACATATATGTAACATGTAAAGTCATGTGTTTTTTAAATTAGACCGGTTATTGCGAGGTCTGATGCAGTTCAATTTCCTCCCACATATGACAGTAACTTAATTGAACGTGAAGGAAAAAGGCTGGGAAAGACATTATGGGTCTGATGGCTTTGATCTGTCTGGCCACTCTGTTTGTATTACTGCACTGCACCACTCAAGGACTGTGTCATATTTGAGAAGTGAAACAAAACATGTGGTCGGTTAGGATAACTCTTACTCTTTCTCCAACTCTCTGTGTCTGAGCTGTCTTGTTTGCTTTCCATGCATGGTAAACCAAACGATTATTGGTAATATAATAGTTGTGGTGATTATAGGGGCTGAACATCTTCAATCTGAGAGACCAGAGAAGAGGCGAGGCACAAGGCCGAAGCAGTAAACATACACCGAAAACTTCCAATTGCTCAGTAAATCCTATTGTATCTAAGACAGTGATAAGCCTTAGTTAGATCGCTGATGATGTTCTTTCAGTAAGGCCGACTGAGAGACAGAAAGAGACGGAGATCGTGAGAAAGGGAGACGTGCTGGCAAACAAATAAAGCTGTACTGTACACAAGCACAGGAGGGAAACAAGTGCTTCTCCAGATTACAGGACAGATACTGGACAGACAGGAAATCCAGACATAAGGGACAAAGTTAGGCCCACTATTTTTATGCCGATGGACTGACATGCCTTTAAAAATAATGTGTGTGACAGTAATATGAAATGTAGCATGAAGGAGAAGACTTTAAATCATATACGCTGACCAGTAGCTGGGCCATTCATGATGTGTGAGACACTGAACTAAACCAAGACAAACCACCAGGAGTCTCCATAATGTCTAAATCACTAGAGCGGTTATCCTCAATGTACTAAATGTTCATAGATTAAAGCTGTAGTAGATAGAATTGGATGAAATATGATTAAAAACTGTTATTTTTATAAAACGGTCACTATATCCTGAGAGTAGTGCATGAGACAGGTAATCTGAAAAAAGCATGTGCCTCTGTGTCCTCCGGTGCTCCTAATGGCATCTGCAAGATTTCACGGACTGGAGGAAAACAACCAATCAGAGCCGAGCTGGAGCCTGCCGTCTCTGAGCAGCTGTCAATCACTCGCGACCTCAAATCAAACGGTGAAACTAGGCAGCACTGATCAAATATGAATCAATATTCTGTTACTGTAATGCCTATTTCTCGCCTCAAATGTTTTCAGAAACATCTTGTAGTGTACTGTTTAGCTGTAAAATGAGAACGTTTGTGACCCGGCAGCCATGTTGAGATCAGTTGAGGAAATACCAAGCACCGCCCACCAGCCGGAGCAAACTTTCTCATTTAACAGTTAAACAGTACACTATAAGATGTTTTTGAAAACATCTAAGGAGAAAAATAGTCATTACAGTAACAGAATATTGATTCATATTTGATAAGCGCCGCCTAGTTTGACCATTTGGATCAGAGTTAGCGAGGGATTTACAGCTGACTCCGTTGAATGAACAGCCAATAGGAACGCTCTCTCTGAAATGACCTGTGATTGGCGAAAGCCTGAAAACAGAGCCATGAGGAGGTGCAGAAGTCTAGTTATCTCTCAGAACACTTGAATTACAATATGCTGAGAGGTTATTATGGAATTTTTGCCCAATGATGCCAACAATTATCTGCCTACTGCAGGTTTCATTTGTTTATTAATTTATTGATTTTTCTCTTACTTGATGTTGCCTTGTTTTTGTCATATCATCTTATTATATCATATTGTCACTTGTCATATCTTGGGTGTTAATAGCCGTGACGTAGTGCATCTGCCAGTGATTTCTTGTCTATTTAATCATCTGGAACGGTTTTCATTTAAAAGAAGTCTGAGATTTATAGTCACTATCCTAACTGATGTTAATTTGTGTTCTCCATCACTACTTATTCTAACTATCCACTCCTTCTTCTTCTTCTGTTTATTCCAAATGTATTGATGCTACTGCTTCTGCAAGCAGAAAATCTACCACTTATAATACAGAGAAAAAGATCAAATATTATTATTTTTTGTCATGAATTGGGTACACATGCTGTCAATTTACTAACAAAAGTCAGATTTATTGTTATAGTATTTTAGTATTTTTTTTTACTCTTCTTACATTTTGCAGTTCTTTAAATTCTACTTTAAGTACTGCTTAAGTTTGTGGATTGGATAAAAGGGCATGAAAATGTTTGTTCTCTTTCAGCTTTACGCTCTGTATCACAACCTGAAATAGACAAAACATTGGGCTGAATTTGCAGCCGTAACCAGTAATTAGCTGTGGAACCAAGAAATGCATTTCCCCACACAAGGTTTTGACTCACAGACCAAAAGCGGAAAAGTCAAAGTGAATTTTGCAAGTCTGCCATCAATCAGTCCCCGTCTCTACATCCATCTACTCATCCATGTATTATTCACACATCTATCCTCCAACTGGTGTCCCTTCAGGTTTTCATTATATAATCAACCTGGATTGTCTTGCATTGTATAACCACGCCAGGTTGATGCACATAAATGGCCCTTAATCCAGGAACAGTGCTACCAGATTATCAGTAGCAGAGGCTTCCTTAGCTGTTCCCCGCCCAGGACTTGAACCCACGGTCGCCTGTGATGGCCAAGTCCAGAGAAGCAACCACAAGTGCTCTGCTCACACACTGAGGTCTGGCCTCTCCCTTCAACCACCATACTGTGGTCCACTGACCAGGGAGGCAGTTAAGGCAGAACGAGCTAAAAATAAACACCATGCAATTTCCAATTTAAAACTGCTATCTCACTCCAAATTTCTTTGGAATGAGATAACATATACTGTGTGCTAGTTGCACATTTGAAACTAACAACATTGTCTTTTACATAGTTTTACCCCGTGTTAGTCAACCTTACACATTTGTGTCTGTAAACCGCACTGGACTCTAAATCAAGCACTTTATAAAAGCTTAACGTTTGTTTGATAAAGGTGAGGAGGGTATTTGTGGTCTTTCTCCGAAGGCAAAGGATTTAAAACACCTTAAAACACACTTGATGCACGACAGAGAAACCACATCAGCACTCGTCCATTTCTGTCAAGCATGCAGAGGATGAGTCTGTCCACGGATGCTGCATTCTTCTGAAAGGAGCCCTCTGCTGAGACAAACCCTCCATAATGCAGAGACCAGCAAAACCTCAACTCTGCATAACAATGTGTAAAAGAATTCAAAGGAGCTCTGACAGGCAAGGAGGAACCTGTATTTTACAGCATTTAACATAACTTCTCATTATGGGTCTCTGTAATTTCTTAGGGGAAAAAATGCGACTCAAAACTTGAAATTGGTGAAGTGAGAGTCCATTCTCCAAGACTTTAGCCACATTTTCCCTCCCTTTAATACTGCTTTGCAATCAGATGCCAGGCCTCAAGGCCACCAAGCCACAAACTACAAAACATTGACAGAGAAGAAAGCATGTGGAGGACTATTGATCTATTGATTTACAATGACATTATAGCAGATTTTTGAATAACGTGGTCACTTTGTCTTCTGACAAGGTCAATGCATTATTCATGACAGCATAGACAGGCTGAGTCAGGTAATGACTCTTCATACTTTCCATCCAGAGAAGCAACAGAATAGCTTGTTTATAGATGAGATGCTACAGCTATGCATGGTACGGAAGAATATTAGTGTCTTTATCACAACATTACATGTGTTTGAATTTCCATCAAAGCCATCTGTATACTCAGCAGTGCCACTGCCATAACACAATACATTACATACAGCATTATAATACATGGTGGCAAGGCATTTTTTCCAAGAGGCAACGGGGTGGAAAACTGACTTCAAAGTGTGTCCGCTGTCCTGACAATGCTGCCGTTGCTACACAACAAGCATTTATGGTTTGAATCCTCGTTGCTATAAAATATAATCCTTGGTTATAATTTGCTTTTGATGTTTAAACCTCACAGTTGCTCATAATTGGTGTTTGACTTTGTACAGCAGCATGGCCAAAGTGCCATGATCCCATGTACAGACCAAGCCAACACACATAATAAACAACAACCACACACACACACGTACAGATCACCCCTCTTGAGACTGCAGACTGAAACTGACAGGAACAGCCCAGAGACGGCATATGCTAGCTGCTTTGACTCCCTCGGCACCATGTGTTAGCAGCGTGCTATTTATACCGGATTGACCTGCACCATAGAGACGGAGCTCAAAGACAACAGATTTGCCATCGAAGGCATTTACAGGGTCACGCCAAAGTCACTTCCTCAAACTGTTGAGGGTGTGAATCAGAGACCTCGCTCCTCGATGTGGTGACCCAGTCTAGTCAACCACCTGACTGTTATTTGTTTATAAAAAGCACAAGCTCCTTCAAGATACTGCTAACCACAAATGCCCATGTGACCAAATCTCACTAACCAGGCGCTGCTGAGCTTTACCACCGGTACTCCCTCTCTGTCTAGTTTGCGGTCCAGCTGGCCCACTGCTAAACTGAGACCAGTCGACTGTGCAAAGTACATCAGCCCTTTGTTTGTGTTTTTAATTCTGCCCGCTTCCCTCTCCTCTCTCAAACAGTGGAAAGCGTTCCCATCCCATCCTGCTGGTCAGACTGAGTGGGCTGCAGAATGAGAGCCAGGCTTGTGGTGATCCACAGCATCCTGAGGCTTCCGTGACTTATCTTACTAGCTCTACTCAAACAAGATGGAGCACCATTGATCTGACAGAATGAAGAAAGACCCTAATTAACGTTCTATTTACACGACTTCCACAACCAGACTGAGATGAATGCTCAATAAAAGACTCGACTTCAGATGCTATGGCCCCCTTTGCTTTGTTTAAATTTGAAGGTCGGTAGATGAGGCCTGTAGAAAATGTGTTTGGATGCACACAGTCTAATCAGGAGGCAGAGGCAGGCAGAGATATAGCCTTCAGAGGCCTCTAAAAGAAAAAGAAAATAGAAAATGGGCTTCAAGTTTACATTATTTGTGACTTTGGCTTTCTTTAGGAAACTTAAACAGGGCAATTTACACCATACCAAAGAGGAACATTTGGTTATTTTGAGCAGCTTAGAACTGGCTGTGCAGTTGCGGATTTTGTGGAAGGCAAAAATTTCCAACCAAAACAATGTGTACCGTTTCACCTCCTCAAACAGTTTGGACTAAATAAAGACCAATGTGATGCAGCGGACCAAACACAACAATGTAGAGGTATTGCAAAAAATGCATTCTGCTTTTGGCTAAGGAAATATGCCATAAATATGCCATAAAAGTAAGATGTCAAATAACAAAATGACAAAATAATATGTTGTGTTGAGATCAGATGGTTACAAATTCAAAATCCCCAGATCTAGGCCAATCCGGGTGGGGAATTACCCTCTCCCATCCTTCAACAACTGACCAACTGGGCATCTGACCCCCCTACTCTAACTGGGGGCTGTGTGGTGACAACAGCAGAAGCGGTTTCCTACATGGACTCCAAGCTCATATAGTTAAAAGCCAAGAACAACCCAATTGAAAGTTGAGGGAAGGTTAAATGTAAACAATCATGATTAATATATTGAGTATATTTGCATTTCTTTTGTTCTATTACACAAAATAACTGGAACAAAACTTCCCCTTTAAGTCTAGCTAATGGATAGTAAGAAAAAACAGGTCAAACCGAGGGGGATTAGATTAATGGTCGAGGTAAACATTAACAGCTCCTCAGCCAAATAATGGGTGTGCACATCACTCCCAACATCACCCAAAAAGCCACCAGTTACTCCATAATGTCATATTATTAGTCCATCTGACTGACATGTGCATGCAATAACTAGTTTGAATGCATGTTGATGCTCCATCAGCATCCCATAACAGCAAGTCACAGCTCTCTATCATGGCCCATTAGGTTTGTTTGGTATGGCAACCCAATCATCAACATGCTCAAAGGTAATAATTAATTTTGCATTCTGTAAGGTGTTAACTTTTTCACTCATTTAAAGAGACATAAAAAAAAAAAAAAAAAACATAATGAAGAGGTTGAATATACTGCATACCTTCTGTGGGGCTTTCAGCAGCCTGTGGACTCCAGCAATCTGATTGATCAGAGGAATATCTTCCCTGAAAGTGTACAGAGGTGGCCGGGTGGGCTCTGGGAAATTGGTGCTGTTAAATGGATCAGTATCATCTAAGAACTGTGCCCTGCATACAAACGTAGCCATGATGTATCCATGCAAGGCGATGTGAAGATAATGGAAACAGTGGATGCGACACCACAGCCTCTGACAGACAGACAGGCAGCAGCAGCAGCCCCCCTGGGCAGAAGGTCTTCTTCTGCAGTAGCAAAAATACTGCACCCTCCTCTGTTATCCTTGGACCTTCTCCATTCGCTTCATGCAGCGCAGAGGACGCAGGACAGTGCGCACAACAGTCCAGAAGAAGTACAGATCCAGGGTGCCTTTGGTGAGAGATAGGGCTCTAGTCAGTGGTATCCAAGGGCATTGCGGGCGTTTAGAGGTGCTGAGGCAGACTGCGGACTGGACTGCTACACTTGGCGCCTGGTCTGTTGAGAGCGATGGGAAGCGGCTCCCTCCTCAAGCTCCTAAACTCTGCCAGCAGAGGACACAGCAGCGGCCAGACCTCAGCCAGGCAGACACACAGCTCATATTACAGGCGCTATGGCGGCCTCCAGTGGCCAATGTGAGAAATACACGCTGCATCGAAGCTGGCAGCGAGTCAACAATGCAGCGATGCAATCGGTTAAAGCAGCAGTAGGTAGCATTGGAGCAAATAGGATTAAAAACAAGTTATTTTTTTATAAAATGGTCACTAGATCCTGACAGTAGTGCATGAGACAGGTAATCTGAAAAAAAAAAAAAAAAAAATCATGTGCCTCTGTGTCCTCTGGTGCTACTAATGGCATCTATAAGGTTTCATAGACCGGAGGAAAACAACCAATCAGAGCCCAGCTGGAGCCTGCCCTCTGTGAGCAGCTGTCAATCACTCACAAATTCCAATCAAACAGTCAAACTAAGAATAATCATCAGAATAATGGACAATGACGATAATTGATAGTTGCACTATCTTTTTTTTTTTCTTCTTTTTTTAACTTTAGGAAAGACCAAAGCCAGATTAAAACGTTTTGAAAGTTTCATGTTTGGTGGCAAAGATTTCCATCTGGACACAGAAGCATGTTATACATTAACATACTTGATGCATTAAAGCAGCAGTAGAAAGTTTAGAATTGGAGCAAATATGATTAAAAAAAGTTATGTTTATGAAATGGGGAAACTAGGCAGCGCTGATCAAATATGAATCAATATTCTGTTACTGTAATGCCTATTTCTCACCTCAAATGTTTTCAGAAACATCTTGTAGTGTACTGTTTAGCTGTAAAATGAGAAAAGTTTGTGACCCAGTAGCCATGTTGAGATCTGTTGAGGAAATACCAAGCACCGCCCACCAGCCTTTTTAATTTTACAGCTAAACAGTACCATAAATAAACAACTAGTAATTTGTTATTAACACACCATAATTTACTTGGAAAAAGATAGGCTTACATTTTTAAGTGTTAATTAATGGATTTGTCAAAAACTTTAGTCCAACTCCTCCTGTGAAGCATCCATAAACCCTCAATGAATGATTAACAATATAACAGTTTGAAAATTTGAAAAGTATTTTCTTATATGTATTAATTAAGTGTGTATTAATAAATACTTCTTCCCTCTCCATGACAAATGAGCAAACTCATCTACTGATGAGGGCCATGAGAAGAAGCTGACAGCTATGTGAGTAAAGAATTTTTTGTCAAACTACTATTTCCAAGGGCAAGAATGAACTTTCATCATGTCTTCAGTATTAACAGTTTTAAATGTGAATAAACAGTTGCTACATGTTTAAAAGACTACTATGTGTGTATATCATTACAGCTATGCTACTGTATATTGTGTTTTCAAACATTCTTTAACGCCACACCATACAATAAATCCTATAAAAATTGCTTTTCTCCAGTAAACTTCAAAAGAACAGTGATGTGTGTGCATTGACCCTTCCTCAGCAGATAAGACACCAGTTAACTGTCATGTGTGCTCCACCTCAGTTTACGCTTCAAAGGCTGTACACTTCTAGCTGACGCTCGCTGACACCGCAGCCTAGTCAATCTATTACAGAGGTCCAGTACATATAGATCTCACGGTGTGAGCCACAATTTACATTCCAGCACTGCACAGTGCATGCATTGTATAACTACAATACTACAGTGTTCGACACATCATGAAGTTAAAACTCCCCAATCCAGGCCTGGAGGACAGGATATTGTCCCATCAGCAACTGGACAAGCTGGAGGAGGAAGAGGCTGAAGACAGACCGAAATGGGAGAACAAGACCCAGTACATGCTGACTTGTGTTGGGTTTTGTGTGGGACTTGGAAATGTTTGGCGCTTCCCCTACCTGTGTCAGAGTCATGGAGGAGGCAAGTGATGCTTGGATGGTTTACTGCACATTGACTATTTTTAACAACACTGTTTGAGCCTCATTATATCCCATCCAGACCTACTGGAAGAGTACAGGAGACCTAAGTATACTCCCATATGTCTATGTTAACATTTCATTTACAGGCATCATTTCATTTATTTCAAAACGATAAGCTCTCCAAAGTATTTGTCTGCCTGCCACTGCCATCAAGAATGCATTTTAATGACCTGTTTGTAAAACAAATAGAAGAAAATTTTGATTTTATTCCTAAAGCCGAAAGTCACGTGACAGCCAACAAGAAAGGGAAAGCCATTCAACTTTGTGCCTTGTGACTGATAAATGCATATGTCTTTTTAGTATTGGGCATTGTTGGTCAGCCAGGGATTTTTTTCCCTTTGCTTCTATTTGATTTGATTTTTACGAGCACATTTTGTATTTTTATGTTTGCAAAGCTTGCCTCAATTTTCCCCATTGGATTGAACTGAACTGGATTACACTGCAGTTCTGGGTCACTGGGTATGACAATACGGTCTATATAATAGTTGACACCCAAGAAGTTAACGAACAATATTACAAGACCACTGATCCAGTAATGACTATATCCTATCTTTTAAACACTAGATATAGGAAGTAGCTTAAATTACATTCAGCATTGTAGACTCATAAAGATGGCTTGTAACCGATCTGTTCAGATAAGAAAGTAGAAGAAAGAAATGCACTCTGACTGACAGGAAATCCTTGTAAAGAGCTTTCTGCAAAGGCTTGAATGGATCGTAAATTGCATTATGAACCTAACTGCATTCACTGTCGGACTTTATCTCCGCATGTGTTCACGTGCATCCTAAATGATTAACATCAACATGTTGACATGACAGTTATTTGTATGACAGATTTCTTGTCACAACAGTTCCTTTGTTTTTTTCCTCCAGGTGCTTTTATGATACCATTTCTGATCCTGCTGGTTCTTGAAGGAATCCCGCTTCTACATCTTGAGTTTGCCATCGGGCAACGCTTAAGAAGAGGCAGTTTGGGAGTGTGGGCTACAATCCATCCTTATTTGACCGGCATTGGTGAGAAACATCTGCATAATGTTTGCTATAACTATAATGGAAAAGTGCCTTAAAAGAAAACCCTTTAAAAACATTCATTGGCAGGTATGGCATCCATGTGTGTCTCTCTGACGATCAGTCTCTACTACAACACCATCATTGCCTGGATTCTCTGGTACCTCTTCAACTCATTTCAAGAGCCTCTGCCTTGGAGTCAATGTCCTATGAATACAAATTTAACAGGTAATGCTACAGCTGGTACTGTACTTCTGCAGAATGAATATGAAGCATTTTTCTTATCTTTATTCAAGAGTGTGGTCTTTCAATTTGACAGAATAGGTCATTGATTTCATGTTAAGATTTTGTAATGCTTTCCTTCAAAACCCTTTCCTCGCACTCAAATAGCCTCTGCTTGCACTTGAAAGTGCTCTACAAAAGCGCAACCACAGGCTGTTTGAGTGGGAGGACAAGGTTTTGAGGGAAATCATTACAAAATCTGACAGTTAAATCAATTTATCAAGTCAATCACGTCATGCTCTCAAACTGAAAGACCACGCTCTTGAATAAAGGCAAAAGCTCTAAAAAATAAACTCTTAATTTTGGCTCAGTGACACACACTGTTGTTAAATTCTATCAGGCCTTGTCTCAGAGTGTGAGAGGAGCGCCCCTGTGGATTATTTCTGGTACAGGAAGACCCTGAACACAACTCCAACAATAGAAGAAGACGGCGGTCTGCAGTGGTGGATACTGTTATGTCACATTTGTGCGTGGTCTGTGCTCTACATCTGCATCATTCGTGGTATTGAGACCACAGGGAAGGTAAAGCACGTTGCTTTTACTACAATAAGAGAGAAGATTTGAATTCAGGCTAAACAGTAATTGTGTGAATATTTTTATTTTCCCCGAGGCTGTGTATGTGACTTCAACCCTTCCCTACGTGGTGCTGACAATATTTCTGATCAGAGGGTTGACCCTGAAGGGCTCTTTGGATGGAGTTAAGTTTCTCTTCACGCCAGATGTAAGTTGCATTTTTTAAAATTCATTGTAGCAATCACACTTGTCTTACTGCAGATAACAGATGCAGCAATACCTAATTATTAAAATATGTTTTAATGCTATTTGGCAGCAACGGGGATAACATTTTATGCTGAGATATTCTTAGTAAGGATCAGTTTGGGGTGCTCCACCAGTTATTTTGGTCCTCTGAAGACCTCAGCCATATCAGCCTCATTAGAGGAACCATATAGCCAATGCCGAGCAATAACCAGATGATCCATAACTGTCTACTTTACTAAATCTTCCAGTTAACAGAGCTGGCAAAGCCATCAACATGGCTCGATGCGGGTGCTCAAGTTTTCTATTCCTTCTCTCTGGCTTTTGGTGGTCTTATTTCCTTCTCTAGCTACAACTCTGTGCAGTAAGTTTGGTTATTTTTGTTTTAACCTGCGTCATTTAAAGTTACAGGAAAATGCACTGTACTTTAAAATCAAAATAAAATTGCATTTATCCTTTAGTAACAACTGTGAACAGGATGCCGTGATCATCTCTTTCATCAATGGTCTCACTTCAGTTTACGCTGCAACGGTCATTTATACCATTATTGGCTTCAGAGCAACAGAGAGATTTGACAACTGTCTTTCTGGGTACATTATGTCTTTTTTTGTGTCAAATTATACATTTTAGCAGCTCATTTTGTTTTTCTTCAGCAATAATTGACTGAAAACTTTTTTAATTTCCAATTTTTTTAGAAACATCCTAGCATTATTAAATGCGTTTGAGCTTCCTGAGGACGACATCACTGACAGCAACTATAATCAAGTCGTTAAACGTCTTAATGAAACATACCCTGACGTTATTCAAGAGCTGGATCTGAAGACATGCAACCTAAATACTTTTCTCAGTGAGGTAAGATCATTTATGCAACAGGACAGCAGCTTCCTTATCAGTGGAAAATAAACCAATGTTTATGTTTAAATCAGATGCCTGCCATTCTTTGCTGCTGTGTTTGGGCCTAGGGAGTTGAAGGAACTGGTTTAGCCTTCATTGTGTTCACTGAGGCCATCACCAAGATGCCCTTCTCACCGGTGTGGGCCGTCCTTTTCTTCATAATGCTCTTCTGTCTCGGCCTGTCTTCTATGTTTGGTAACATTGAGGGAGTTCTAGTGCCGCTGCAAGACCTCAAAGTTTTCCCTAAGACGTGGCCAAAAGAGGTTGTCACCGGTAACTCCCTCATCTATTCTCTCATTTTACATTAATAAGGATTTCTAGTTGTACTCTTTTATAAACTCTTTGTTCTCCTTCAGGTGTAACATGCATGTTCTGCTGTCTGGTGGGTCTGATATTTCTCCAAGGCTCAGGGAACTATTGGCTTTCACTCTTCGACACCTATGGAGGATCCATCCCTCTGTTGGTTGTTGCATTCTGCGAGATGTTCTCAGTGGTGTACATATATGGGATAGACAGGTGATATTAAAATACATGTTTTTTTTAAAATAACTGTTTATGTCTTTTAAAATAATTTGTCTGTTGATGCTATTCCTAATTCTTAATGTCTGGTATTGTTTTTAAATGTGGTGTAGTGAGGCCAAAGACAGTTTTCCATGTTGTGCACAATCAAGTCCCCAACAAACTAACTAAATGAGTTGCAATCTCGCCATCGGCTATTGGTCTGGGAGTAAGGGGCTATATTTCTGGGTCTTCCGGTGTAGCCAGCGGATGCGAGACTGGAGTGGAGAGACGACGTGTACGACCGGATCGTTTCAAAAGTTTCCAGTTTATAAACTAATTTTAAGCTAATAAAAAGCTAAATCATCATCAGACGATAGCCGGTGGGTTCTGAGATTGCATTTCTGCCAATGCGTCTCGCCTCTTTTGCTCTCCACACGGACTGTTTACCTGTATTCAATCAAAGCCTGCTTGAACGTGATTGGTCGATACTACTGGAACTACAAACAAAAACCAGAACGTTTCCGATACCAATATCTTGTCCCAATGGCTACAGATTCTACTCGTGAATGCAGAATCGGTTTATATATAATAAATATGTTGTGACCTATAACACAATAGTGTAGACAAACTGATATCATGACTTATCATATTATGTAGGATGTGAAGATTATAATATCATTTTTATAGTTCTGTGCAGTTGCGACTTGCATTTTTATATTTGGATATAGATATTCTGTAATGGTTTATGTCCTTCATAATGCCTGCACCATTTAACACAGTGGTTAAAGAGCATGATAATGATGATAGCTACCAGGACCATATTTCCTTGATAAGCAAATGCACCTTTTCTACCATCCTAGACCTGGAGATTTCATATATGAGAACCTATTTTGTCTACAGACTCTTGACAATGCAGTATGTTTGTCACTGTCCTCCTAGGTTCAATGATGATATTAAGTTCATGATTGGACACAAACCCAACTTCTTCTGGCAGGCAACATGGAGAGTCATCAGCCCGCTCATTATGCTTTTCATCTTGGTCTTTTACTTCATCACTAAAGTATCTGAAAAGATCCTTTACAAAGCCTGGGATCCTGAATCGGTAAATATGAATTTATTTTGAGATGATCTTGTTATGATTATGGATATTGATCTTTTAAAACAAACTGTCATGTACCACTGGAAACTCTATATTTAGTATTTTCTATGTTTGCAGGACAAATTCCCTACACTGGAGGACAAGCTATATCCAGTCTGGATCTATGTGATCATCTTTATATTGGCAGGGATACCCACTATTGCTGTGCCTTTAGTTTGTGTCTGGAAATGTTTAAAGAAAAAGAAAAGGGATAAGTCACATCTCTATAATATCTCTGACTAAATTCACAACAATGAGAGCAAAAAAATCCCCAGCCTAATATGTTAAAATCCCCAATTTTGTCTTTTTCTTTTTCAAGAACAATGAAGTGATTGCTATCATGGTTTAATCCACGCAAATTTAAAACAGGAGGCAGAGCTTTTCTGAACAGAACTCCCTGTTTCCTCAGCCACCAGTGACCGCATGTTAAGCTCTCACTTCTTAGCAGTGAATCAGGTGACAATAAGAAAAGCTGCAAAATCCACAGTTAAATAAGAATTTGCTTTAAGGTCGGCCTGTTTCCTGTTAATTCAAAGACCACTTCCACCACAGTGACTTATTAGCTTTCTCCGCTATGATTTATTTATGAAGTAGTGATGTGGCTTTCTGCAAGTCCTCACCTTCAAGTTGTAAACTATGGCCTCAAACAATATTGTTGAGTGAAGTTGACACCAAATTTGAATACTATTATCTTCATAATGGAAATGTTTTCTATGGCTATTAATGGGTGGCATTATAGTGTACAGTCCATGTGTTCATGATCTGGTTGCTTTTATGAACATGGAACGCACATTTAGCCACAATATTTGAAGTGAAAATCCTGCAGTGTGCTCTATATCATTATATATTCCTGAAGCTCTATTGCATAGAGACGCTCTATATCTGCTCTTAAATTTCCGCTGAGCAGGTGGACCCTGACACTAAGTTTCCTATAACTTTGGGTGAGACATTGCTAAAAGTATATATAACAAATTTGTATTTTGTGTGAAATTACTGCAAAGAAATTGACGACAAATCTAGTGATTTGGATCTTAGTATAAGTCCATAGTAGATTTCTATACCGGGGCCCCATCGTGGGTTGATCCTTTATTGGGGTTAAGTATAATTTGACAGCTATTGTCTACTATGTGATTAAATAATTGGATTTTGAGACTGGGAGGAGGTGCTGCCCCAGAAGGAAGCTGAGTCATGTAATGAAGGTACACATATCTGTCCAGCTGGGGTCACTATTGTGACGTGTTTGAGAAGTGAATTAAATATTGATTAAATCAGTAAATTTTGAATCCCCTAGTTTTCCTTTTGTTACGTAAATTACACTATGTGTGCTTTATGACTCTACTCTGTGTTCCCAGTGAGGAATAATGGATGTGACTGATTGTAGTCTGTGTGAATATGACACAGAATAGAAATTCAGTACAAGGCATTTTGAACAGTGTTTTTTGTGATTAAGTCTGATAAGAAACTCCATATACACAACATGCTTTTTTGTCTGGTGTAAGTGATGGTTGGTAATTACCGTTGACTGAAATAACTGAAACTGTGTGCAAACAACATTAATGTAAACTGTATTATGTACAGTAAATAATTAAAAGGCATGCGTGTGATCACAGTTTTCTCCCTGGGCTCCTTATTTATGCTGCATTGTATTACAAGACTGTTATCGCCTCTGTTATCAACATCATATCATGCCGCTTTATACAAGGGCTTTTTATTAAACAAACAAACCAAACTGCTCCCACAGCCTCAAGAGCCAACAAGATATATAAGGCGGATAAAGCAAATGTCGCCCCTTCGTCTCCTGATACGTACACCAGACGTACACCTCCTATTCTCTTCAGACAGAGTGGACAAGTCAGACAGAAAGATTTGCCTCTTAAAATATACTGAAATAACAAACGAGTAATGGATAGAGAAGCTGGAAGTGCTGAGCAGACTCAGGTTGATGAACCTAAAGAGATCACTGAAAGACCAAAATGGGACAATAAAGTTCAATACTTGCTAACCTGCATAGGTTTTGCTGTGGGACTTGGTAATGTGTGGAGATTTCCATATTTGTGTCAAACCTATGGTGGAGGTAAGAGCATTTCATTTACAGTGTGCTTCCTGATGTCAACACAAAAAGTAAAGTTGGACAAATATCGCTATCTATCCAAAGGCTCTCTCGACAAAATGAGAAACTGTTTAAACTGCTCTTAAATGCTTTTATTTAAAACTGAATTGCTTACTTCATTTTATCATTTTCATTCCCTTAACTTATAAAAGTACTAAAAAAAATGTCTTCAAAATATTTTGTGTAAATTACACAATTACAACCTCCCTCTCCAGAATAATTGTCTTACTAAAATGTTCCCACTTTACAATCAGATGCGCATATAAACATACACACTCCAGCAATATGGCACGATAACACAATACTCACACCTAGTTTTCTCTTAAGCTTTTATTTAACCATCACTATCTTACTCTCTGTATATTACCATGTGTGGCATGACTGAGACATGGTTTGGTTGCAGATATGACTTTGCTATGATTTTCATTTTATTTGCTGTAATGATCTTGTTTTTCCAGCCCACGACTGATGTTTCTGACTGACATTTCTTAGGAAATATGACTTTGATTTTACAGCTTTTCAAGATAAACTTGCCAATCATATTGATTAATACTTATAATTTACTGTGTACTGATTATGTAGAAGTGCAACTTACTGTTAATTACATAAAGGGCAGAAATTTACAGTCAAACTTAAACATTACTTCCACACATACATAACATTTTTATGTGACTTTCAACATGTCTTAATCAGTGATTTCCTTTCTTTTTGGTCTTTTGCTTTTTGATCTAAAAAAAAAAATACTTGAATGATTTCAGTCTGTATGTTTATTTTTCCAATTAAAGTCAATCTAGAAACATGTCTGACCAGAGGGATTGTGATATGTTACTTGGATTTCACCGATGATTTAGGGAGAAATAATACTTCAGTGACTGTAGCACATGTGTCTTTTCCTTCATAGCTGTCCACTTGGATAGTTCGCTGCTATACAAAATTAATACCTTATAATCCTGTTAAAAAAATGGGACAATATTTTTTTACTACTTCCATACAATTGTGCGCAAAATATACAAGAGATTAGTCAAAATGTCGAAGGAAAACAGTTACACTACTGTATGTCTGTTGTAAAGATCTATTGCTGGGTACGAGTGAGTGTGATAAAGCTCTGCTTGTTGATAATAAAATGTCCGGTAATCAGAAACTGAATGACCTTCAACCATAAAGGCAATGCCAATGTTTATTTTCAAGGTGAAGTCAATTGCTTAATGAAAAACTTGTGTTTATTGTTTAATTATCACAACAATTTAGGCCATTATTATCACTTATACGTTTGCTTTATTTCAAGGGGCGTTTCTGATTCCTTATTTCATTGCCTTGGTGTTTGAGGGACTTCCACTGTTGTACATGGAACTGGCCATCGGACAACGGCTCCGCATGGGAAGTGTCGGAGTGTGGATTTCAATCTCCCCTTATCTGGGAGGTTTAGGTGAGAAGGTTTGGTATAGATTAACTTTAATCAGGGAAGCAAGATGCCAAAAAGGGGAATGTATTGTACAAGATAAATCTGTGTAAACCTTCTGTATGATTACCTTGATGTCACTGCCATCCATAATATACATACATGTCAATGTGTATACACAGGTGTGTCTTCCATGGTAGTATCCTTCCTAGTTGGTCTGTTCTACAACATGATCTTGGCCTGGATCCTCTGGTACTTCTTCCACTCCTTTCAAAGCCCACTTCCCTGGAGGGACTGCCCATTAAACTTGAATCATACTGGTAATTTTTACATCACCATAATATAAATGAACAATAAATGTTGAATAATAGCTAAAGTTAAAGACAGACGGGCTCATTAATTAATCATGGTGAATAATCTCTTTATATGATACAGGCTATGTCAGTGAATGTGAGAAGAGCTCCCCAGTCAACTACTTTTGGTATCGTGAAACACTGAACATTACACCGAACATCGAGACCAGCGGGTCCTTACAGTGGTGGCTAGTGCTGTGTCTTGCATCTGCTTGGTGCCTCGTGTACGTCTGCTTCATACGTGGAATTGAGACTATTGGAAAGGTAATTTAACCTGTTTGATGTAATGCTAAAAAAATATATATTTGTATTGCTATACAGTATCTATTATATCTTCTACCCCAGATACCAGCAATTAATGGCAAAACGTCATGCAAGGCTGGGAGAAAGTTACAAATCAAACTTTAACAGCTAGAAAAACCTGCTGTCTCCAAAACAGCAGAATGACAACATGTACAGCAAAAGCATGACTCACCAATAATGTTATTCAACATGTTTGTTTTACATGAATTATGCTTCCTGGTAGAGGTTGCATTAGAGGTGATAAAGGTGATGGATGGAAGATTGTTGTTTATCATCTAATCAAGCGACAACAACTAAAGTGTTCAGAGCCCTCTAACCTCGAGGCTTTTAACAACACCCTTACAAAACCACCTGCAAATTGACGACGCTTTAGTTCTAATGAAGTTAAAAGGGAGTGCATACAAAGGCTTACAAAAATATTCATGAATATGAAATATTTTATCAGCATCAAAACTTTTTCCAACAGGCTATTTATGTGACAGCCACCTTTCCATTTCTTGTTTTGACCATCTTCTTGGTCAGATCCCTGACTCTGGATGGGGCCACAGATGGCTTAATATATCTCTTCACTCCAAATGTAAGTTTGTCATTAGTCTTATATTGAAATAATTTCATGACCAGATTTAATGAGTAAAATCTGATATATAACTAACAATGAATATCTTCTTTACAGTGGGAAACCCTGAAAAATCCTAAGGTCTGGTTGGATGCTGCTACTCAGATCTTTTTCTCTTTGGGTTTGGCCTTTGGGGGATTTATTGCTTTTTCCAGTTATAATCCTCAGAAGTAAGAACTTTATGAACACATTTTCATTCATGACAGACAGTATGATGTACAAAATAACATTTCAGAAATAAAACTGAAACAATATTTTCTCATTGCAGGAATGATTGTGAGAAAGATGCCCTAATTGTCGGATGCGTGAACAGTTTTACATCACTATATGCAGCGATTCCTATCTTTGCCATTATTGGATTCAAGGCAAATGAAAACTACAATGACTGCCAAAATTGGTATGTACCATACACTGTAGGTAATTATGGTGTGCAATAGTTATATATATGTAGCTTGATAATTGTACAGTATTATTATTAGATGTGCAACGGGCGATTATGTAATTACAAGTTGTCAGACCCCAAAGCAACGTGACGCCACTTCAATATTGTTCACACTTTTTCTATTTTCTCAGTTAATTAATAAATATACTTTCAGCCCTGTAGTTATAATGATTAGCAGTGATGCTTGTAATAGTAGTGTTAACTGATTTAATTTCTTGATGATTTTAGGAACATACTGAGCTTGACTAATTCATTCAACATTGGGGATGAAAACATAACTGTTGGAAACTATGATGACTGGTTAAACTATCTCAACACAACTCATCCCTCAGAGGTTGAAAGCCTCCATCTAAAGACCTGTAATCTACAGACTTTCCTGGACCAGGTACAGTACATCTGTTACTATTAAAATGGCCTTAACTGTTTTCTCTATGACATTTTGTGAGATGAAGGTGTATGAGATCACGTATCATATCCTACCTGTAGAGCGCCTCTGGAACCGGACTGGCCTTCATTGTGTTTACGGAGGCGGTGATAAGAATGCCGGGTTCTCAGGTGTGGGCGGTGCTCTTCTTTGTCATGCTCTTCAGCCTGGGCATCACTTCCATGTTTGGAAACCTAGAGGGGGTCCTTACTCCTCTGCTGGACCTGCACATGGTTCCACCCTGGATTCCTAAAGAAGTTTTCACAGGTAAACCAAAAGATGTGCAATCATGGCATTTGGGACAATGAAAATATTGTATTATAATACTACAAAAAAAGAAATCTGACAAGGTTAGGTGCAAAATATCTATTACTTTCTATACATAACAGTGATTATGAAACACTTACACAAAAGTTATAAGTCATAAAAAGTCCACTTGTTGATTCACAGTAAATGATATCAGACCCTGTAATTCCCTAAGTCCTGTGTACAGTTTCTTTCCATGTGAAATTACGTCTTCACATGTGTAACAAATATTGTCATAAGTATTCAAGTATAAAGGTTTCTGTATATTCCATCATAGCATGAAACAAACGTTTCTTATATTTCCGTCTTTGCTTGAAGGGTTAATGTGCCTCACCGCCTTTACTGTGGCCCTCATCTTCACTATGGGCTCTGGAAACTACTGGCTGGAGATTTTCAACAGCTACGTGGGATCTGTGCCTCTGCTCATCATAGCGTTCTTTGAGATCATCAGTGTGGTATACGTCTATGGAATAAACAGGTGACGATGTAATTCATCATCATCATCGTTCGGTTATCATTATGCTTGCAATATAAAAATGTATTTGAACGATTCGACAAAGTGTTTCCATTTGTCCACAGGTTTAATGAGGACATTGAATGGATGACAGGTCGGAGACCAAACATCTTCTGGCAGGCCACTTGGCGCTTTATCAGTCCTTTCATGCTTCTGGTGGTTTTTGTGGCATACGTCGCAGTCGAGGCTGAAAAACGACCAACATACAACGCCTGGAACCCAGATTACGTAAGGAAGATTTTATGGTTGCTCTGCAACAGCACTGTGTAGAATTTATTGAATAGAAAGACATTGACTCTCCACTCTGTTACCCCAACAGGTGGACTTCCCCCTTGCTGATGTTCAGCACTATCCTGAATGGGTTTTTGTTATCTGCGTGCTCTTAACTGTCCTCCCTATTGTATCCATTCCTCTTGTGGCTCTCTACAAATTCACAGGCTTCCTGAAGAAGTACATCATGAACAGGCACAACCAAAATCCATATGCAAATGAAATCTTTCATGGAGAATTGTAAATGAAAATGTTTAGCTGTTTTATCTGACTAGTGGTCAGGACTACCAGTGGTACATATTTGAGATATGTAAAACAAATAGTCGAACAAAAACGTTTTTACTGATTATTTTTCATATTTTTTTCTTTTGTTTGTATGGTATGGTATTACAAGCTTCTAATTACATTACAGTTTAAATGACACTATCGCTAGAATAACACATCGGCAGTAGCAGCTGTAATGTCAGTATATTTGCTAGATTCAAACACATTATTTTTTTTTCTTAATTTACACAAGTGTATTTATATTACTGAAGGAAATGCAAACACTGTCTACTAGATCAAATCGACGCAGGACAATATCCCTGAGAAAAATATTAACAACAGAGGCTAGAACTGAATATCAGGTTTGTGTTAATATTTGATTAAAGGAAGACAACAGTTTCCATTTCCTGTGTTGATGTTTTTGAATGGGAAGAAACGGAGAGTGATGGATAACTTTTCCGAATGGTTTGTGATAAGCGTATTATTAATTCTCGGAAAAAAAAAAATCACAATGATTTTCAGTGCAAATGCCACATGAGCTGATATTTGTATTATGCATCATCTTGTAAATCACATTCCCGTCTGACTAGGGAACAGCGTTTATTATATGATATAATATAATTATCTGCCTTCTACCCTCTGTTACGTGCAAGAGTGATGTAGTGTTGCATGATGTGTCCTTTATGTAACTTTTTCGCATGTCAACAGTGCATGTGGGTGTATGAGAGTAGCAGGACTGTGCCTGTGTGCGTGCGGGTGCATGCATGTGCTCACTGACCATGCGCATGTGTGTATTTTGAGCCATACGAGTTACACAGTTGTCCTTTTTTGTGGTGTGGGTGGACAGTGATATTGTCCCCCCCGGTGTCACGTGCTTTGGAATATGCTGGCTGCCTTTGTTGTCCCTCTGCCTGTTCTGCTTTTCTGGCACTTTCATACAATGGTGCACTTGAACAGTGTGATGTTATTAAGCCTGTCAAACTACTACAGCTTGAATTCCAGCTCTCAGGAAAGACTAGCATCCCAATGTAGGATACATGGCACAAGATACATTGTCGAGGATCAACAGCGAGGATTGAGTGTAACATCAGAACAAAGGTGATGATTGACCCTGCATTGACTTATGAGCGCTTTAATCATTGTTGGTTTAATACTGCATTTATAGAGCGATGCATGGTGTCACGCTAATGCTAAATCTTATTGTTTGACATGCTTTTTCTGTTTTATTTCATTTTTTTATTCACAATCTGACTTGTTGACCTAAGGCAGCCATTATTTATGCCTGTTGTACATTTGAAACTAATTTGAAGTGACTGATGTAAAGGAAATTAGATGTAGACTAGTTAATAATAATATTAAGACAGTGTTGCAAATCTGCTGAAGAGGTTACAGCAGTTTACAGAGTTCAAAAGGACATGGTATTCCAACTTTTGTTGTATGTAGTTGCTGGCTAGGAAAAATAAATTGTGTATTTAATTAGTGAATATATGTTGCCACATGTTGATTTTTGGTGCCGTCTACAGAATTGCTTCCTAGTATGTTAATAAGTAAATAACCAGTAATTGTATAAGTGGTCTAAACATTATTTTAGTCCTCAACAACAAAGTAAACTTGGTGTCTTTCAAAGCATCCAAGTGATGCTGTGACCTACAGTAATGAAACACTGTACTATCAACAATGGGACAAGAGTGCGACAAGTTCAATAGTTTGTGACCTATGATCCGACACTAGGAAATGTCCCAGCGAGCAGATGCCTCCCAGTGTGGCGGGGTCGTGGTCGAGTTTGAGTCTGACGACATCAGGAATGCGAGAGCTAACAGATCTAGGAGTATACCAGGTGAACTGAACTTTAAATCCAACTGGAATTTGTGCTATTTGTAGCAAATATAATGTGTGCTTATTCGTTTTTCATGCCTTTCCTCGTGAAGGTTCAGCTCTTATCTACCTCAAGGGTCCCAAGTTTCTCATCTATGTCAGTGGAGCATTGTCAATGTGGGTAAGAATCATTTCCTGAAGAAAAAAGATTCCTGGAGAAATAGATAAGACATCGAAACTTAAATAACTACAAGGTAGTCTACTTACTGTAAAACCTTGTGACAGCATACATGCAGCACCTTGCAGAAGAATACATAATGATGCCCTTTTGTTGTGTTAAACAGGGCGACCGCATGTGGCACTTTGCAATTTCTGTGTTCCTGATTGAGCTGTATGGCCGTAACCTGCTGTTGACTGCGGTGTTTGGGTTGGTAGTGGCTGGGTCAGTGCTCCTGCTTGGGGCTTTGATAGGGGACTGGGTTGATCGCAATCCCAGGAATAAAGGTATGCAACGATTTCGCACCCATTTGAACATTTTAGCATGTAGTACAGTATATCATAGAACAGTCGGTGATAGAGATCAGTGGATCTCAATCTTGGGCCCAGAAGTCTGGTCTCCTATCCCCCCATGTGGTGAATTGCATTCACCCCATGTCTTGAGTGTAAATCAGCCCCTGATTTGATAGCTAGACTCAACACCAGCAAGACTTCAGACACAAAGCCCACATCTGTCAAGGCTAGCATTCAGTTTTTACAGCATCTATGTTGTGAGAGTCTAAAGCTGTTTTTTTTTTGTCCCCAATATAGTTGCACATGCGTCTCTTTTCATTCAGAACATCTCAGTGACAGTATGTAGCATTGTGCTCATGTTGGTGTTCTCATATAAGCAAAGGATTGAACAGATCTGGGATGGATGGCTTACTGTGAGTAGACACTACATATCTGACTAATAATTACATTTCATCACTTGATACCATGTTGATCTGCAAACGGGATACTCACCATGATTGTTAGACAGAGGAGTTATTGCTGCTGTTGTTCCCTCTGTCCTCCTGTGTCCCTGTTGTCTCTGCTTCTGAGCTTGTGGCTACTCTGTGCTGTCGTAGTAACATGTTGCATCGCAAAACTTACACAAGGTGGTTTGTTATACGGTGGTGATCGTCCTGGCAGATGTGGCAAACCTCGCAAGCACAGCACTGACCATTGCCATTCAGAGGGACTGGATTGTGGTTATCACAGGCTACAACCGAGGTCACCTAGCTGGTGAGGGGATTCATTCTCTGTTAATGCACATATTTCCTTGCATTCCATGTTTGTCACGGATCACTGGTTGCGCACGACAAATGCTTGAATTACAGAAGATATCCGGTCCGTTTCTGCTCTTGCTGACCGTTCTCTAGTGGAAGCACATTAACCTCTGTGTCTTTGATCCTAACAAAAGGAATGAATGCGACCATGAGGCGGATAGATCAGGTGACTAACATCCTGGCCCCACTAGCAGTGGGACAGGTCATGACCCTGGCCTCCAATGTTGTGGGCTGTGGCTTCATCCTGGGCTGGAACCTTGTGTCTCTCATTGTGGAGTTCTTCTTCTTGTCACGGGTGTACCGCATCGTCCCTGCTCTTTCAGTCAAACCACCAGTGCTGGAGGAGGATCAGGTGTTTCTGCAGAGGATTGAGAGGAGAATGTCACAAGGTACGGACTATGTTTTTTCCCAATTTTTAACATTAGAATGCTATGAGATTTACCGAAAATGTGCATACATGATAAGTGACCTTATAGTAGGGCTGTCTCCAATGCCATTTTTTGGGCTTCGAAGCTTCGGTGAGAAATATTCTAAGCTTCGCTTCGCGGCACAGCAGGCTGACATGTTCTTCTGTCCGTCTGTGTCCATCTCCCCATTTCAGTGACCAGGGACAGTGCTGCTGCTGCACTACTGTACACACCTCTACACATAACAAACAGCGATATCCGTCTGAGTATAACTAATAATAATTAATGTTGAATATTAATAAAGATGTGGGATTATTCCTTATTTCATGGGCTATTTGGGGATTTATACTTTATTATTACAAACTTATATAAAACAAAACGAAAAAAAAACAACAACGAAGCATTCAAATACTGATTTGGAGGTTGATTGCCATGGCATTGGTCGAAGCTTCGAAGCATTCGGGTCAGCCCTACCTTGAAGTTATAAAAAAAATAAAACTGAAGTTACAGCAATAAGATTTAGGGCAGTGCATTAGGCTAAAATGTGTTAACAACGCTTGCTTGCAATGTAGAGACAACATACAGCATCTACTAACTGCAGGTAATTGTGCAATGCTGGCTGGAATCAGTATTAGAAAACTACAGTATACATTACAATCCCTTTCTCCTCAGCCTCTATCACCACTTGCATCGCAATGGGTCCTTTTTGGAAGGTCAGGAGAAAGTGCTAAAAGTTCAATCAACTCAAATTTGAATTGAATTTGAAAACAACGCTTCTATGGCAGGATTGAGCAGTATGAAGGGTACTGATGTAGTGAAATTTGAGCCTAAAGATTTTAATATGATTTAAGACAATGACGGTTAAACAAAAAATAAACCACTTCACGCTAAACTTGGAACACTTGGAAATTCTTTGAAATGACATCAGAAAATATATATACCATTTAATTTTTTTGACATTTCAGTTCTCCAGATTGTGATATGAAGTATTTGTTGAAGTACAAAATGCGGTAATTACCCTGGAGTCGTCTTCTACGGTGGGCTTAATGAGTGCTGGAAGTTCATTCATTCTATACAATAGCGGACAATCACATTAAAATGACTAAAGGCATTATGGAATAAAAATGAACAAGTTCCAAAGCTTCATTGAAGCATACATTATTTGAAAAACACAACCTTCAATTTATGTACTGCACCCAACTGCCAGAGTCCACATGATCTACATTTGCAGCCCATATAGATAAGTATAGATGGTCTGTATTTGATAGATGATGTGGAATCTCACATGACATGGAGCAGAAAGGGTGCAGAACACCAACTGGGCCTTTAAAATTGAACAGAAGTGATGGATGACGTTCTTTTTTCTCATCAGGGGAATGTAATGTTGCACAACCTCAACTGCAACCTCTGACCGAAGGTAACTGCAACACGAGCCTGCACCTCAAAGAAATCACCAACCTGCCGCTGTGTTTCCGGAGGTTTCGCTGGCTGGTGAGCACCTGCAAGGACGGCTGGAGGGCCTACTATCGCCAGCCTGTCTTCCTGGCAGGAATGGGTCTAGCTTTCCTCTACACCACAGTGCTGGGCTTTGACTGCATCACCACAGGCTATGCGTACACTCAGGGCATAAGCGGCTCTCTCCTTAGTCTACTGATGGGTGTATCAGCTATCACGGGGCTGATGGGCACCGTAATGTTCACCAGACTCAGGAAGTCCTATGGCCTGGTTAACACAGGCATCATCTCAAGCTGCCTCCACCTGGGCTGCTTGCTGCTGTGCGTGTGCTCTGTGTTTGCCCCCGGCAGCCCTATGGATCTTAGCTTGCTGAAGCCCTACATTACCCCGAACTCCTCCACTGAGCTCGGAGGGATGGCGAGCCAAAGGCAAAAACACACTTATGCTCTGAGGGGAGGCAGCAATCAGCCACTGCTACCCGACCGCTCCTCCATCCACTGGACCAACAACACTGTGCTCTTCGACAACGTGCCCTCTGACACTGCGCCAGAATCGTACATCTCCATTATCCTTCTGTTCTTGGGTGTCATCACAGCACGCATTGGTGAGTAGTAGGACATCCAAAGCACACTGAAACTTAAATGAGTCCATATACTGTATTATATAGGGAATGAGGCACGGCAACATTTTTGGAGGGTAGCATAAAGAGCTATGGTAGACCAGAGATTCTCAACCTTTTGTAGCTCCAGGCCCACTTCCGAATGTTAAAACATTTCCGAGGACTACCTTCCCAAATAAATGACAAACTGGGCTATAAAATATGTGTTATGCCACTGTCAGGTGTAATGACCCACATAGATATTCAGCTTACCCTCAACCATCACTGCCTGCCATTATGAATCCAAAGTATTCAGGGTCATATTTCCTCACCACACGCTTTTGCTGGTTTCACAAATTGCTTGATTTTGTGTCACTGTATCTGTGACATATATGTCTGTAAAGGGGAGACTCATGGGTACCCATAGAACCTAATTTCATTCACATGTCTTGAGGTCAGAGGTCAAGGGACCCCTTTGAAAATGGCCATGGCTGTTTTTCCTCACCAAAATTTAGCGTAAGTTTGGAGCGTTATCCTTCACAACAATTAACTGAATACTAACAAAATGTCGGCTAATACTGCATTATTAATCTACCGGTATCTTGCAAAATGAAACTCATAACGTTAGCCTACCTTTGTGTCTGACTGTGTGCTATACGCACTGCAATTCGGCTTTTGAATTGTATTCACTGTGCAGTGTTTTGTGTTATCTTTTGACACTTGCAGTAAACTTGCCCTTTATCCTCCAAAAATGCTTGCTTGCTGTTGGTGAAGTCACATTTCCATTCCCTATTGATACACAATACATAAGAATACTGTGAACTGTAGAGCTTTGCATGGCATATACTACCAGCTGTTATTAGCTTATCATGAATATATTGCTATCTACGTTGGGCAATAAATAAGAAGAAATTGCAAGTACAAAAATGACATGTTGAAGGTAATTTAGAAAGTGTCGTACATGTATTGATGACAATTACAGTATTTTCCTTTTTGGCATTTTAACTTTTTTATTGATATTCGACAGTAGAGTTGCAATGTCACTATATAGTATATATAAATATGTCAATGTATGTATCAATGATGTAGCCTATAGGAAGGGCCAGGTCAACTTTTAAACCCCAATGACATCTGTGTTTCAGGTCTGTGGTCCTTCGACCTGACAGTGACTCAGCTCCTGCAGGAGAACATCTGTGAGTCAGAGAGGGGTGTGGTAAACGGGGTACAGAGCTCTATGAATTACCTGATGGACCTGCTTCACTTCATCATGGTGATCTCTGCTCCACAGCCGCAGCACTTTGGCATTCTAGTTATCATTTCTGTATTATTCATCACCACGGGGCACACTATGTACTTCCTGTATGCACACAAAGCCAAGAGAAAACGCCGCCTCGACACATAAGGAGCAGACACGGCCCACACATCCAGGCATGAGATGCTTACCAGCACAAACTCCACTCTGCACCTGTGAAATGAATGTCTCCCTCCTGTTCCTTCAGCAATCTTATTGCAACACTCCAACTCCCGACTTAGCCATTCATTTCAGCACAACACAGCGAGTGCCTGTCCCACCTCGGTTGCTTTCTTCCTGCAGGGCCACGGGCCGTAGCAGCAAACAAGAACTCAGGTGAAATAGAGTGGGAGACACGCTCTCCCTTCGTGTACATAAGTTGAGGTGGCTACAATAAATGCAGCAATGGTACCGCCAGGGAAAATGTCCTAATTCAAAAACAGGACACTAAGGCACCAGCACATGCCTTTGCAAACCCTGTAGGATTACTGCAAGACTTTCATCAAATAAAGCCTGTTAACTTACATAGCTTTTTGGATGGGAGGGTGGATGGATGGAGAGCTTTTTTCTAACATTCACTCAGTAAAGAACTGGTGTTGTGAGGAAACAGCGATACATGAAAATGCAAACAAGACGAGACAGTACTTCTACAAGTGGCATCGATGTTACTGATCCGTCCACTTGGAAATATTCCAGGATGTCCAAAAAGGAACATAAAGGGAACTTGATGTGAGATTGTTTGATTAGAAAATTAAAAAAAGAAAATCTGAAAGGCAGCCCCCCTTTTAATGGACGGAAGTGAAAGGACAAATTATTTCCTTCCCCTGGTTTGTTTCTCTGTGGATGAATCAAGCAAACATTTGCCTTTCTTTTATGCATGTAAACCTGGTTTATGGATTACAACAACAAAAATGATCACATCGCGCCATGTACTTTAGTCAAACTTTAATACAAACTATTTTATTCTAACTGCTTGTGTACTTAGATAAGTAAAAATAGTTTCCAAACTTTCTTTCCTTCCCATATAAAGAGTGATATTAATAGTTTTATAGAAATCCAAGAGGAAAGCAATCTTCATTTTGTGACATGTTTGAAATCAGTGATATGTTGATGGCAAATGTTGACCACTGCTATTGGCAGTGTTGTATTACACTTTGCTTCATTCTTTTGTAGTTCTGATGAACTAAACATTACCTTACCTCAACAAAGAAAAAGAACACTGTTGGGAATATGACTTAGGAATTACTCTCAGCTACTGTATGTTTTCATATCTCCTTCATGTACAGTGGGAATAACATCAAAGTTTAACCTTTTGTCATACAACCAGCAACACATCTCAATATATTTGTATAATTTTCCTGTGAGATTTCTGTATTGCATGTTGTCCTTATTTTTCAGACTGATAATTGTGATAATAAAGATGACTGAAGATGATCTTTGGCCTCAAGTCTTCTGATCAGAATAATCAACAAATAAGCATATGTAATGTAAAATAAATGAATTCATTTCTCCTAATTCATCTAAATACACTGCAAAATGTCATTCGTATCATTGTAAGTAGATTTGGCCCTATTCACAGCCTGACACCTAAATAAAGTCATCCATTCAACCTTCACAACTTAGGCCTAATGGTAGTACTGGAATCATTCCAATAAAACGGACAGCCACATAGTTTAACACTGTCTGTCCCCTGCTGAGTCTGTATATTTGATACATAAATTTAAAGAATCTGTGTTATCAAAGATTTCGCTGACAGCTTCCTTTAATAGTCCCTGAACTTGCAGTCCAACTACTAGAGAGCTTATACAACCTGAGATATAGGTTGAGATGATTCATTATCAATCACAATAAGCTCTAGCACCCACAATAATCGTGGTTGTCAGAAATACCCAGCGTAACAAGGAGACTGTAAGAAGAGGCGCACTACAAGGAGAAAATATAAGAGGACATAATCATGTCATAGCCAGGGAATGTAGAGTAGCCATATGCAAATGCAATTGCTTTTTGTGGCCAGTAGAGGTCAATGTCACATTAAATGGTCATCATCATGCCAGTAGAAAGCTTTAGGCCTTTGTGCATTATTACCATAGAAATTAGACACAATACACTCAAAGTATCTTTACACCGTATCTTAATCCTCAGACTTTCTATAAATAGTCCGCACCATCCAAGATTTATTATGATTATGATTACCATCATCCAAAGGAGGACGTATGAGGACATACGAGGGTGGGCACAATAATGGAAACACAAGAGGGAAAGCAGCCAGAATTGAAGGACATGGAAATCCAGTCTGCACTCCAGCTATTCTCATCTGTCATCTGCAATGTCCGACATCAATGATGTAAGCTCATCTTAATCTACGCAAGTATGTACAGGAAGGCAAGAAATGATTGGTACCTGCAATATTGCCACCATGCACATTGAAAGGAGTTCCAATATACTGGATTACCACACTGAATAATATCAGCAGCACTGTACATCTGAGTTTGTATGGCTAATGGAAGCCTCTCTATTGTAATATCTTGTTTCCATTCCATGATGATGATGCTGACTGCCAGCGTCTGCCACCATTATAAATCTCTATCCCATTGCTGCACTAACTTGTTACACTAAATCAAGGTTATAATCAGGGTTTGAAATTAGCACCAGCCACCAGCCAAATGCTGGTAAAATATGCAAGTGGCTGCTAGATTTGCTTCACTCACCAGCCAAAAAAATAATGGTAATCTATTGAGTGGCTGGTAAAATATGGAATCCACCTTCCAAAAAAAGGTAATTTCCAACCCTGGTCATAATGCTTCCATCACAATCACTGGCTGTGTGTGCAGGAGTTACCTCGGTAATGAACAGAAGCCATGAGTAGGCTGGTAAAGGCAACTTGCCAGGAAGAACTGTTATTGGAGTGGGACGCTGTTTTACTGGAAGCAGTACACACCACTGCAGACCTAATCAATATCGATCTTGAAAATGAATCGGTAACGTCACAGTTCAGTTCAACAGTCAATTATTTTTTTGCCCTGTGCAACTTTGCAGAAGTCTAGGTTTTGTGTAGTGCAGTTGTGCCAAGCTAGCCAAGTTTAGTTGTGAAAAGGCAAAGTAATATCCATGCAACTGCACTGTAATATAAAATGCCTCGCATGTAATCAAAAAGTGTCTGACTCAAGACAGAGTGACAAAACCCCATGCTATGCACTACATACCCAATAGGTGTACTATCATTCAACATACTTTTGTGTGAATAAACCATGGATGTATTAAAGGTCCCATATTGTAAAAAGTAAGATTTTAAGGTCTTTTATATTATAAAGCAGGCTTAAGTCCTATATAAATACTATGAAAGTATCAAAACACACAGCTCGTATCCAGAAATTGTGCAGTTGAAACAAGCTGTCAGGATTTCTGCCCATTCGTGATGTCACAAATATACAATATTTAGACCCTTGACACAATTTTAAACATAAACATTCTAAATGTGTCCCAGTTTATTCCTGGTTGCAGTGTATGTGAATGACATCAGCTGACAGGAAGTACACATGGACCCAAGCTGTTGCCTAGCAACACAATTCTGTTGCAATTCTGTCAAAATGTGCTAAAACGGAGCGTTTCAGACAGAGGGTAAATACAGGCATATTCAGGCCGACAGTATGAGGAAAATATATATTTTTTTTTTAACATTACAGCATGTAAACATGTTCTAGTAGAAACACAAAATACAAGTATGAACCTGAAAATGAGCATGATATGGGACCTTTAACTATTCTCCAAGCCATGATGATTAAGTTTTTTTAAATATAGTGACAATTGCTTCGAAATCACATACTATGCACTACATACCCAATAGGCGTACTATCATTCAATGTACTTTTGTATGAATAAACCATGGATGTATTTAGAGAATATGGGATATTTATGCCACCTCGTGTCCACCGTCCACTTGTCCAGCATTGCATACTGTAATATTGAACTGGAAATAGTATACTATTCGCATACTATTGGTTTCATACTAAAGTTTCTTACATACTAAAATATCTCACATACTGTTTCAGCTAGTTAGTATGGAATTTCGGATTTATGCATTTCAAAGTAAAACCCACCAGTTTAGTAATATATTTGGGGCTTTTATTATTTGAATATTATTACAATGATTGAGGAAATCCCAAAAGCAACATGGCTTCACAGCACATAAACTTAACCTGTGCTCAATGAGCTCACCGGCTCCACCTGTGGTAGAAGCAGGAACACACAACAGCGACACAAGTTCAGGGACCAAAATCAAGGAAAAAAGTAAGTTAGCTACTAGACAAAATATATTTTGTTTTGTAGCCGGGGTGTACTTTTTGGTAGCTTTTTCATTTCAGCGTCAGTTGTCCAGGAGTTTCACATACCGGTATTTCTACCACGGTTTTCTGCTACCTAGCTAGTTAGCTAACGGCTCAGCTAACGCTAACGTTAATAGTTAATGACTTTGGAGACAAACTTTGGGGGGAAAAAAGTTGTTTGACAAGACTTACCAATGTTTTGGATACATGTACCGGTTCCTCAACAAGTCCTTTATCCATCTTGGAAACAATAACCCATGGGTTAAACAGTGCAGGCTAGAAGTTTTAATGTTTTTAGCAGATTGTTATTCTCTTGTCAGTCAAACAGGGATGGCAACCGGAAGTGACAGATCTTTCTTCTTCTTTAGGTTTAATTGGTGTTTGGCACAACTCACTGTAAATGCATTAATGCTACCAAAATGAAAGATCTCCAATTTACTGTTGTTAGATACATTGTTATTCATATATATATATATTCGGTTATAGCTGCTTTATGTTTCAACAACAAAAGGACATTATAACATAAATATAATTTATTGTCGAGATGTAATAGTAGCCTGCAGTAGTTTTAGGTAAGATGAGATAATAAGATAAGATGAACCTTTATTAATCCCTGGAGGGAAATTCAGGTGTCAAAGCAGCAACATCAGCAAACAGAGTGAAACGCAGGAGAGGCATAAAGGTATACAAAAATTATAAAAACAATAATAGAGATATAAAAGATACAGCGTGAATGGGTGAACATAGTGTAGAAACCAGCTTTAAAATGTTTTTTTATTGTGTAGTATAAGAAATATTATTAATTCCAGCTGGATAGAAAAGGTCCTTGAAGAATCTAGGAGAAAATGGCAGAAAACAGCAGTGTTTCAAAGTTTTTAGGCTTATTACCAGAAACACAGATATCTTACACAGAAGATATCTCCCTTTGAAGTCGTGCCTGCTCTACTGTCCCCACCATGATCCCCACAAATTTCCATGTCTGAAAGAACGCTACCAGGGATCACATCTCTCTTGTGTGTAATTTTGATTTGTGCTCGACAAATGCAGGTATTATTGCAGAAAACATAGGTTATATTCATCATTCAATGTGGTGATGTTATTGTTTCTGCTATTTAATATCTTCTTTAATCTTTATGAGATTATGCAGCTGTTGAATTTCTGTACTTGACTGGGTGTTATTTTGGAAAGGGTATACTGTAACAGCCTCAACAGAGTGTCATCACTTTTTCTCTCTTTTGCAGAGCCGCAGGCCTACAGTAACAGTGAACCTCCCTTGGTTGTCATGGCAGTCCCCGGTTAAAGATAGCGGTATTAGAGCTCGCTAACAAGGCTGACTTTAGGCATTCTCACTTTGCAATTCATTTACTTGAGAAACTGGGTCAGTGGTAGCACGTTAAAGCTAAAGATGTCCTCCTGGCTTTGTCTCACTAAGGAACGCTCACTCGGAAGGAGCAGGAAGGAAGACGCTTGTTTTTGAGACCTTCAAGGCCAACAATTTCCTTAGTTAAGTATAGAATGGTATAGGAAAACCTACTGCTAAATACAGTAACATGTTCAAATCAAGGATGTGATCAAATCAGTTTCTTTTCTCAATCAAAAAAAGTCAGTTTTGTAGAAGCTGAGGATAATTTGTTGTTTATTTGTTTATTTTATTAAGCCCCTAAGCACATTTTGAATATAGAGACCCCAGCTATAATGAACAAGTGCCAATAATGAGTTGAGGGATGACATTATTTAACAGACGTTATGCAGAAATAGGCTAATATCCACTTTCAAAGACAAATATTGCATATGAGGGCAATGGGCATCTACCCAATCAATTACTTAGAAAGAACAAAAGAGCATTGTGAAATTATGGGTCTCAACCTCTCATGAAAGAGAAGATGGGGACCTTTTCTCATTCTGCAGTTTGCTGTATCAGCAGTTTGGAACAGCAGCACAATTGACTGGCTTTGGAAGGACCCAGTCAAGCATCACACTGCTGACAGAGGGGAAAAAGATATAACGCTAATAGATAAAGTGTTCATAGGAAGGATTAATGTCCTTGCTTTACCTTGGTCAATACGTGTAGGATCCCACTGGTGCTTCTGTAAATACGTTAAGCAACTGACAAGCTTCATTTAATTAGCAAGTGTCTGACAAGTTGGTGATTTTTAATAAAAACAGACACTTTGTGCTCGTAGAAGACAAGCTACAACAGAACACGGACGGCGCAACAAAGCTTTGCTGTACAGCACCACTAGAGACAAAAACTCAACAGGGTACTTCTAAGGCTTTACTGTAGCTTATTTAGAAAAAAAAAGTGGTATTAGGGCTACAATATTTATAGTTATTATGCTGTAACAATGTAAATTAATTAGGTAGTCGATCAACTAAAGAATTCAGCAACTATTTTGATAATGGATTCATCCTTTTTCAAGTAAAAGCATCAAAAATTCTTCTGTTCCAGCTTTTCCAATGTGACATTTTACTGCTTTTCTTTGTCTTATGTCATAAAATATTTGGGTTTTGTATTGTTGGTTCAGAAAAAATAAGCAGTTTATTATCATCGCCTTGGGCTATACCAAATGATTAATCGATTTATTGAACAGTTTAGTCTATAAAACAACAGAAGAATGGAAAAAAAAAATGCCTATCATAATTTCCCAGCACACGTTGGTGTCTTTCGAATTTAAAGACAAAACATTCAATTTCAAATTTTTGTCTGACCAACAGTCCAAAAGCCATAGATACTCAATTTACAAAAGTTTTAGCTGCCTGTAGGTGACATTAATTCACTGTATTGTATTTATTCAGACTGAAAACAGAACAGTTAAGTCTCGTTTTCATGCATGTGTCTGAATGACCTTAAACCTCCACAGAGCTAATATGTCCTCTCCACCCTAACAAGTGTTTGACCTTCCAGTGTAATGTGCCCTGCCTAATCCTGAATCTAGACTCTCTCCTGCTTTCGGGAGATTTCGAAACTTCCTTTTTGGGGCTGTCCGGCTCACCAGATGTTTCCTGAACCCACAGTGTTCCTATAACTCTCTCCCCTCCCCAGTGGTGAAAAGCAAGAGAGCAAAGCAGAGGACAGAGAGGGGGAATGTGTCATTTACTCTCAGTAAAGCCACAGAGAGATACCTGGAGTCCAACTGGTGAAGTCTTTTTTTGCCTCTCCGCTGCAGAGCTCACCAAGGCATGCGGGGACTGGGATTTACTTTGGCTGCAGACTGACAGAGGACTCTGTAACTCACCTGGACAGAAACACACATGACACACACACTCATTTTTGAGCTGCTCACCTCCTCTTAAAATCTTTTTACTAGTGTGAGCTCACAGGCAGGAGTCCTGCTGTTTTGCCTGGTGGACAGTCAGTAGTTGGTGAGCCGGCGATGTCGTGGGACTGTGGCCTGAGGTATATGTTCTCCGTACCCCCTGCGCTGCAGCCGGGGAGCATCCACATCCTGCATGACAAGGAGGACCTGTCCAGACTGGAGATGGTCCAGAGACTGGCCAAGGATGGCTGCCGATTCCTGCAGAACCACAACAAGGGCCCAGATAGGACAAGTGAGGTGAGATACACAACAACAACACTGCTGCAGTCAGAACATTCACTTTTATGATATATATGTAATGTATTTTTTTAAACAGCTTCTGTAGAATCACAGTGTGAAATGCTCTTTCATGCATTTCCATGAACAGCTGTCTTTGGTCATGTCACAGTGAACACATCAGTCAAGCTGCTTATCAGATAGTAATATCATTATGAACCCTCAATTAGCATGCTCCACCCTTCCATATTCAGTTAGAGACATTTTACTCTGGGCTATACTGTGGTTTCTATGCTGCTGTTCTGTGAGCATCGTTTCTCGCACTCCCTGCACTGTCCCATCCATCAAACCACTTTTAATTTGTTGTCTGTTTTTATTGGCCTCCATACATTCTATAGCGTCTCTGCTTTCTCGGAAGATGAATGTTGTCATTGAGATTCTGTCCAGACTACGAAAAGATTTCTTCAATTTAATATGCAAAAAAGTCTCTAGACTGCTGCAAAAGAGATTTCATAACAGAGTGCTTTGCGATCATATAAGGGCTGTCAATCGATTTAAAATATTCCATCGCATGACTGTCCATGATTAATCGCGATTAATGGTAAATTAATTGCACAGGAACTGTTCATAATGTACCTTAAAGGGAGATTTGTCAAGTATTTAATACTCTTATCAACATGGCAGTGGGCAAATATGCTTGCTTTATGGAAATGTATGTATATATTTACTATTGGAAATCAATTAACAACACAAAGCAATGACAAATATTGTCCAGAAACCCTCACAGGTAATATAGAAAATATGCTCAAATCATAACATGGCAAACTCAAGCCCAACAGGCAACAACAGCTGTCAGTGTGTCAGTGAGCTGACTTGACTATGACTTGCCCCAAAACTGCATGTGATTATCATAAAGTGGGCATGTCTGTAAAGGGGAGACTCGTGGGTACCCATAGCACCCATTTTCATTCACATGCGTAAAAATGTATGTTATAAATGCACTGTATCCATTATATTTACCATCCACAAGGTCTATTTACAGTCGCAATGTCATTACAGAAGCTTAACATACTTTTAGAGAACAGTTCGTCTCTATCAGCATGGCAGCATCCTTGAAATCCTAAGTACAGGTACTGTATGTTCAGTTCAGCCTCCACACTTTTTTTAAAACATTACATCACCTGCCAGTTGGCTGTGTAGCAGACGTCGGATTGGCTGACCTCACGGTGGGCTCAGCTTCTCCCTTCCTGCCAGCTGTATCTGTGCGCCGAACCGAACAACAATGGCAGGAAAAGTTGACGCAAGTGGCCAGACCACCATGCCAAGACATTGTATGGGTTCAGGGTGGATTCCAGTCCATCGGGTCTCTGACCTTTTCTGCAAACACAAGGCTAGATCTCCCTATCAGTGTTGTTATTCAATATAATGACCTTTCGTCCGCACTAAGCCACTGCCAGTCTGCGTATGATCAAATGTTAGTGAATGTATTTTACCTTTAATAACATGCATTGTTCCAAGTTTCTCATATTGTGAATTAAAAAAAAAAAGACAGTATACCAGTAGCATGTGTGTATGTGTCATTTATGTAATCGTAGCGGTAATGGCCAGATAAGCTGACAATACTTGACATTAAGTAGAAATATTAAGATTATGTGAGATTATCTGCCGGTGTTTCTAGATTATAGAATGGTTTAAAGTAATCCAATGATGCTACAATGCATGTACTGTATAACATGTGACTCATATAAATATCTAAGCCCAGACATCAAAGAGCTTAGAAATCAGCTAAATCCCAGCTGGTGGAAACAGGGATGCTTAATATAAGGTAGCCTGCACGTCTGTAAAACTGTATAAGAGATTCCGGTGCAGGGAAATCATGGATGTTATGCAATCTTCTTAAATTTCAAAAGAAAAATCTGACTATTCATAATTCATTTTGCTGTAAAAACCCATTAGGTTTAAAATCTAATACTTTACCGTTTTGACAGTTATCACTTGTTCTTTTGTCCTATTACATCACCACTGTATTGAATTATTCAGGGGTATCAAATAGTTATGCCCGATCATCTGTTGTTTGATTCTTTTCTTACACTTTAAATAGCATTATTTCATCAACTTTATTTTCCTTTTGCTCAGTTCATCCGATTAGAACGGGCTGCTGTTCTCTACCAATGCATGAAGCGTAAGAAAACAATGTGCAAATATTTTACATCACATGCACATACTCTTGTTTACAGTATATTATCCAAGCAAGCTCAACACAGGAATTTCAGCTAATTACTATTGGAGATAATGAAGTGCATCTGCATCAAAGGGTTCTTTGAAAATACCAGTGATGCACGAATCTTTGGTGTTATTCTTCCCATTCTGTGTGATCCACCTTGAGAGGAATTTAGTCCAAACCTGCACCCTGTCAGGACTGACACCCTCCAGGTCCCTTTAAGTGCTCAATACCATGCGTGCCAGACCTGCTACAGCAGCACAGAGACATGAGGGACACAAAGTGTCCCTCCAGCCAGCGGAATGCATCTGAAAGAGACAGCAAACCATTTGGCGGGACATGACTTTGTGCAGAGGCCTGATAAGTACTGTTTGCTCTTCTGCTGACGCTGTCCATGTTGGGAGGTGGTAGCTGTGAGTCGAGGTCACCTCCAGGATAGGGTAGGAACTGTGTGGCCCCGGCACTCTGTCTCATTACGAGCATCCACTCTAGAAGCCTGATTGTGTTTTTTTTTAGTGGGACACTGGTAACCACAAAGCCCAGTGCACACTGAGTAGTGGCTTGCAGCAGCAGAGGCAGGATCAATAATTCATTGTGAGGAAAGGCTTGTTTGCTGTTTGAAATGTAAACAGAACACTGAGACACTCTGCTAATTATAGTCAAGAATTCAACTTGCTTCCAAAAACAGCGTATTTTGACAAAGCTGAGAGCACACAGTGTACATCACGTCTCGATAAAGATAGAACCACTAATGTCTTTTCTTTCCCAAGAACCAGGAAGCTAATCAGCGCAGCCTTCCCTTTCTGGGAATTTTTGCCTTTCATCACGTCCCTAACTTTACGTCATACTGTAGGTGACAGGATAATACAGTCTGTTATTATACAGGACACACCCGCAAGTAAATGAAAGCAATTTTTATACACCTATACATGTTTATATTAAACCTGCAGTAGGCAGAATGTTTTTGGCATCATTGGGCAAAAATTCCATAATAACCTTTCAGCATATTGTAATTCAAGTGTTCTGAGAGAAAACTAGACTTCTTCATCTCCTCATGGCTCTGTTTTCAGGTTTTAAAAAAATGTAGCCCGTGACGGGAGACTTTGGCCAATCACAGGTAATTTCAGAGAGAGAGCGTTCCTATTGATTGTTCTCTGACTGGTGGGCGGTGCTTGGTATTTCCTAAACTGATCTCAACATGGCTGCCGGGTCACAAACTTTCTCATTTTACAGCTAAACAGTACACTACAAGATTTTTCTGAAAACATTTGAGGCGAGAAATAGGCATTACAGTAACAGAATATTGATTCATATTTGATCAGCGCTTCAGTTTGACCGTTTGATCGGAGTTCGCGAGTGATTGACAGCAGCTTGTTGTGACATCTGTTTGTGAAATCTTGCAAATGCCATGAGGAACACCGGAGGACACCGGATTTTGTCCAGATTACCTGTCTCATGCACTACTGTCAGGATATAGTGACGGTTTAAAAATAAAAAATAAAAAATGTAAATCATATTTGCTCCATTTATACCCAATGCAGCTTTAAGTCCATACAGGCAGAGACTCCTCATGATGTTTTTCTGCATTTTTGTCCTAAAAAAAAAAAAAAAATAGAAAGTATATGCATACATGTACCCAGAACATCAGCATCAAATAATGTCCTAAACTAGATTGTTTTATGTTATTGGCACAACATTCTCTCCAATAACAAATAGTCTAATAAAATGTTAAAAACTTTACCAAAAAAGCTTGGAACTGGAAGGTTTTATTTTGGAAGTTTGTCCCGGCAGTCTTTCTCTGTGCTGGCTGTCCTCTCTGTGGTCATAATGGAGCAGATTGGATTGTTGGCGGATGAGGGCGCTTCACCGCCATTTGAAACACACACACAGACACACACACATACACACATACACACACGCACACACTGGCTCTGCCTGAGCTACGTAGCGCGTGTAGCCCTGAAAGAGGACTAGAAGATGAACTGAGCAGCAGATCAGACACAAATCTTCACCAGGAAAAAGGACACAGACCCAGATTGTTGTTGAATGACTGACTGGGTGATGTGAGAGTCCGGATCGGAGAGATCTTGCTGGGCCGAGCCAGCAGGCTGAAGTGGAGAAGAAGAAGCAGCAGGACTTTTTCGTTGCCTGTGTCGGTACTTTCTCACGCTGGCCATCAGATGACCAACTTCTGAAAAGTCTTTGCAGTTTTTCCAGCTCGAGACTTCGACATAAGTAAGTGATAAGTAAATGTGTTTTCAAAGCGTTGCAGTGTCAGCCTTTAAAGCGTTTATCCATATTTTCTAAAACTCCTGGCGGCTTTTACGCATGAGTCGGGAAAACTTTGCTGAAATTTCATTAGCCCTACATGTTGTTTTTTTGTTTTTTTTTTATACATTTA
>CAKAOH010020387.1:0-17732 GCA_916701665.1 Sebastiscus tertius | reverse complement strand
ACGAAATGTGATGCAGATATTAAAAAGGATGTTGGGGAAGGGTTGAGGTATTTGTCAAATTATGTCAGATGAATATTGATTAATGGTGGAAACTTTTAAGGCCCTGACACACCAAGTCGATGGTCGGCCGCCTGACAGTTGACAGCCGTCGGTAGGCGTCTATCAGTCTAGTTTCTGCAGTGTGTCCCGCACCGTTGGCTCTAGTCTGCCCGTTTCAGAGGCTTTAGTGCACGAGAAGAGAAATGGAAGTGAGGAAAGCGAGCCAATGAGTAAAGTCAAGAAGGCACACGGAGAAGGCTCTTCTCATTTTTCATCTTCATCTCATCTGATCATTCCAATACACGGAAATTTTCAAAACATGGTCATCTGGAATGAAGCGAAGTGGTGAGTGAGTGTGGTGTGAAAATGCTGCCTTATTTCATGTACGTATCATAACAACGGCTTGTATATCCGCCGTACTCAGCCTTCTGGTTTCCCTTTTTGAATGACGAATACAGACTACCACCGCCTGCTGGTGTGGAGATTTATGTCTCTCACGTAAGTGCAAAACGTATGTCGTAACTGGCCGTCTGCTGTAGTCTTTGCCGTGTGTTCAAATGCAACTTGTCGGCCAAGACAAAGGCGACGTTAGGTGACGCAACAGTTGGCCCTCATCGAGTTCTTTGATGTCAGCTTGGTGTGCTGGGCCTCAAACTGAACTCTGTTAGCAACATATGCTGAGGTTAGTATAACAAGCCGCGCGAGTCAGTCACACTATGGTGAGCGCAAATGAAACGCTGGTCCTGGAAGACCCGCCTGCAGTTTCCCGGCCAGCTACAACAGCAACGGAGAGAGAGTTGTGTATAAGACGAGGACGGTGTGTCTGTGTTGCTCCTCCGTTGTAAGAGATGTGAATAGAAACACATCAAACATGGCTAACGCACATCACCCAGACATCACCGGGACGAGAAAAAAACAAACCGGAGCCCACTAGATGAAACGGAATACATAAATGTGCTTTGAATGTTTAAATATAGCCAATTGAATTGGAAACCAATTGAAACACTCCTTCTAATGCACAGCTTTTATTTTGTATTGATATATGTATTTTTAATTTCATAGCATAAGAGATGCTTTTCAGATTTATAGCCCTGGAAAGAGTTTGTTCAGTGTTCATACAGTGTTATACAGAAGTGTTTGAAATGTTCCTTATTTTTATAATGAAAATATTTGCCAGTAGGCAAAATGCTGCCTCAGTCCCCCACCAAGACGATTGTGTCCGTCTTTGACACTTGCACTACTGTCTGCTCAAAATAAATGAAAAGAAATGTATCCTTATGTATTTGGGTGTTTTTTTCCAGCTGTACTGAACTGTCCATGACTCATAAACCAGGGCATGAACCGAACCGTGACTTCTGTGTACCGTTATACTCCAAATAGTAGTCGTACTTACCTCATTAACATTGATCTTTGATTTAGCTGAAGTCTCTAAAAAGGCACAGTTGTTCCACTGCCGGGCCAGGTTCTGACCCTGCTCCTTGCCAACCACACGCTCGTCCTCCAGGTCACATTTGTTTCCCACCAGGATCATTGGAACCTGATCAATTAAAGGAAACGTTAAAGGCTCCATCTCCAAAGCAATATCGTACTGCATATAGCATTTTAATCTTTACACAGCCAAACATGAATGATCCTCTTTGTTTATGATCTTACATACAGTAGATGCACAAGTAAAATGTTGAGTGAACCTTTAACCAAGAAACACAAGACCTATCAAGTAACCTGCTGCTATGAATAAATAAAGCACACACTCAGCATGCTGCACGTCCTTCCTCTAAATCAAGAGATGAAGAGGTTTAAGACTGAAAGTGGCAGATAGCGTCTAACAGCTCTGACATTTCCACCCCGTCACAAAGTTCCTGCCCCCCCTCGTTCTGCCCTCTCTCCCACAGAGCGGACTCTAATGAGGGAGTGATGAGCCTGAGAGGCGACACAGGCAGATTATACAGAGAAACACCGACCAAAGGTTATCACTGAGGAGGAAGTCTCCACACACTGAGGAGGTGCCTTATCGAATTACAAGAGCGGGTGAAACATTAATGTCACTAGTACTACAATTAGGAAAAAAATATTGCAAATGCAATGGTTCCAGCTTCTCAAATGTGAGATTTCGTTGCTTTTCCTTGTCTAGTATTATAGTAAATTGAATATCTTTTGGCAAAACAAGACATTTGATGACATCATCTTGGGCTGCAAGAAAGCCTGATTTTTTTTTATTTTACCATTTTCTTTCTGACCAAAATATTTATAAAAAAACAGCAGATTAATCCATAATGAAAATAATCAGCAGCGGTGTGCAAAATCAGATGGAAAAAATATCACTGATATACATTTTTATTGGTTGATTTTTACTCTTTCCATTTAATGCACTTAAAAAAAAATGCATTGTCAATGAAAACCGTAGTATTTTAATGTGATGCTACCACGTTGCCATGTTTACAATTACTGTTACTGTAATAAATCCCTCACTTCATTGATTATAATGTCAGTAGTGTAAAGGACAGATGATAAATAAAAATTATAATGTTTTAAAAGAGTATAACACTCACGTCCTCTGTGTCCTTTACTCGCAGGATCTGTTCCCGGAGGTCCTGTAGGTCATTAAATGTCGACTGCGCTGTGATGGAGTACACCAAAGCGAAACCTTGGCCATTCTTCATGTACAGGTCCCTCATAGCCGTGAACTGTTCCTACAGATCAATAACAGATAGGAGAAGCCATCAGCAGCCTGTTTACATTTGTCTTCTATCTCCATCTGATGCCCATGTCTGACTTGACTTACTGTTCCAGCCGTGTCCAGGATTTCAAGCATACATTGCTGCCCGTCGACCTCGACTTGCTGTTGGAGAAAAAACAAACAGTTTACTTGTAAAACAAGTGGAGGCATTTAAACAGCCAATCGTTGAGTTGCATTGAGGTCAGTGTGTACAGTGTGTTTCTGAGCTTACCTTTCTGTAGGAGTCTTCTATTGTGGGGTCATACTTCTCCACAAAAATGCCTTGCACAAATTGGACTGTCTGAAATGGACAAATGAAACAAAGCAAAACATCAAGACAGTGTGTCTTTACTAATCAAAAACTGCAACACTGTTTGTATTACTTCATCCAAATCTATTTCCCCAAAATATAAAAACACACTTCAATTATTATGATTCATCATCTCTGACTAGCAGCCAGTTTAATTTCTTAACACAGATAATTTATATTCTTGAGGCTGCACAGTCCATGACTCATGTGTATTCTTGCCTCCTAGTCTCGCTTTTATTTATTGTGGCCTCTTGAAATATTACATCCCCACATATTATATAACTGCAAAATACAGCCTTGTACAACAATGCAGTTTATGTAGCGCTAAGAATCTATCTACAAATTTATAGAATATATATTTCTGTGTCATTTAAAGCACTCAAATGTATTGCAAATTGCATCATAATCATGTCAATAACACAACTTTACTACAAAAACTGCAATAAACATAGAGTCAGTTGTCGGTGCTGCAGCAGCTGTCACTCACCAGTGCTGATTTTCCCACGCCTCCTGATCCCAGCACCACTAGCTTGTACTCACGCATGGTGGGCAACTTCACTGGACAGCACAAGGGTCTGTGAAAGGACAGACAGAACGATAAAGTGAGACAGAGGATCTTTGTGTCTTTTATAGCAACAGAGAAAAACGGCTCAGCTAGATAAATCCAAACAAGCTTTTCCAAATGACTCTGTCCATGAGAAAATATCATTAAGAAACATTTTAATAAGCTGACTGAAATGAATTCATGGCACATCCATAATTCATCTATTACAATAATATTATATTTGAATCAAGGTGTTAATGGAATAATCTCCCTAACAAAGCTTTTAGACCGTCATCAACACATAAAACAACTCCTATTCAAAACCTATTCAATTCTCTTTGTTGCTTTATATATTTGTATACACACACTTGTATGAAGATAATAGTTCTCTCTTTATTTTTACCTGTCTTTGTTCAGCTTGTCGTCCTTGCTTTTAGCTGTATTTCTATCTTCTTGCAAACGGACTGTGTTTAAGTAAATTGAGAGCAACTTAAAACCCGAGTCAAATTCCTTGTACGTCTTTACATACTTGGCAAATAAAGCAGATTCTGATTCCGTTTGCAATCAAAGACTTTTTTTGCAGCAAGAGACCAAAACCAGAACCTTCAGCACTATGTACAGTAACTGAAGTCCTGAAGCTGATCGACTAAGCTGATGTCAGAGTGAACACCCTGTCAGTACAGTGTCCACAACAATGAAAAATCACCACTGACATCACAGGATTAAAACGTTGTTCCTCTGCCAAAAAATGAGCTCTCTCTCCCACCCACTACCATGGGACTTCAGCTGTCATGACGACAGGGGCGTCGCCTTAAAAAAAAAAACCCCATCAAGAAGAGCTGAAGGAAATCATAAACATGCTCCTTAACTCCAGAGACTCAAGCCAGTGTTTCAACCAGTAGTTAACACTGGCATCAAAGAATAATTAAGCGCCTCTTTAGTAAAAACTTGCAACGCCTGACCCATAACATGTAATGTGGAGCCGTAGATTTGAAAAAGTGCAACAGATCTTGAAATATCAGTGTAAGAGTCAGTAGGTAAGAGTTCCAGTGCTGCAAATAACTCAATGTCATTACAATATGTAGGAGAAAGGTTACAGAGAACGACCCATCATCAACTCCATCAGCCTGACACAATTTAGACAGCGTACGTGGCCTAGAAAACATTAAGTGTCAGGAGAACTGTCACAGGCATAACAAGGATTTAAGATGAAGACAGACATGTTTTCTTAATCCAGGGATCAAAAGTGACAAAATCTTTGACAACTTTGCTGATTATGAGTAATAAAGAAGGCTTGTCTTTGGAGGTGTCATTTTCCACCACAATTTTATGACATTTTTGTGTTTTGTTTATCTTGTGAACGTTGAATATGTGTGAGTGTGAATGCTGGGAAAGTCATGAACCTAAAGTTGTATCTTCCACGTCCACGTGTATGTGAGGGTCTGTGTGACGTAAATTTCGTCATCAGAGGGTTTACGCGTAGGCTCTATGCGGACATGTACAGAGGCACAGGGGGTGAAAAATTTAAAAAGTAGAGCTTTTTGTGTTTTAAATGATATTCTGAAATGCAAATATAATCTTCATTTAATATACAAATGTCAAAGAGTGGGTGATGCACACTAAAATCTCATTTACGAACCTCTTTGAATCTACTGATCATACTAGGTCTGCGGGACATTTGTCAAACGTTGAGACGAACAATACAAAAACCACTCTGTCACACTCGACCGGCATTTGCAATTCTAACTACGACGTATGAAGCACCACCAGAAACCCACAGTGTGAGACAGGCACACGAGGCACTCTACAAAGAGCCATTGTAATGACCCTCCTCTACTCAAGTAGACCATACAAACAGAAAATGGAGATCAGAGGGTGCATGCATGACCACGGCACTGAAACCATTACCAGGGCGAGGGGGGTGCACCTAAGGGTGACGCAAACGTGTGCCTGATGCATTTGTTAGCCTAAAAATTGTACGTAAATCAATCTGTGTTTAAAATGTAAATTTATGTGGGCGCCACAAAACTTGCTTCTAAGCCCTGACATCAGATAAGGAACCTAAGCCTTCCCCCCGATTAGATATGAGCCTGGACTAGAACATTTCAAGTATCAAACACTTGAGCTGACAACCTTCACCAAACCTACTCATGAATTTTTGTTGGCTTTGTTGATGAGAGCGCCTCATTGTTGCGAACAGTTGATGAACACTTTATTCCACATTCCTGATCAAGAAGTAAACTGTAAACATTTATCCCAGTTTGCTAATGGGCAAAGCCTTACACAAAAGAGCATTTTGCACAAAGTCTGTGCAGTAAAACAAAAAAGCACATTCATGCAGCTTAACCTACTGTGTACACGGCTGCTGCAGATGACAACTCCCTCTACATCTGGGGAGGGGGGCACCGGCAGATCCTCAGGTACACTGATGTCAGCGGGCAGGGCAGGGGCTGAGGGTCAGTTGGGAGCCAGAAAACTCGGTTACACCAGACTGTTCAGACAGGAAACTGGCCCTGAATTAAACCAAATATGGAAGTGTTTACATTCAGATCACTGGCCTAGATTAAACTAGATTAATTTACAACAACACTGGAATTGTTGCTGATTTGTTTAGAAAAGGCAGACAAATGGGTAAAATGTAAGGACATCATTTGACACCAGACTCCATTGGAAAAACAGGAGAATTATTAAAATCATCTGCTGTGCAGCGTTTGCTCAATCACACAGTGTGATGCTGTTGAGGGATGCCTTGTTGCTAGTTTAAAGGCTGTGTGGGTCTACTTAATAAAGTCAGGAGGTGAGTTGTCACATGTTACATAAACATAACTTATGAGAGACCTGTTGCTGATCAACCCACACAGTAAAACATGTTTGTCTAATACATTCATCACAAAGCTGGTGGACTTCTTTTAAAATGATGACTAACTGGGCTTCTTGAATCTGGTGTCGTGTGTCAGAGCCTGAAGGGTACAAATGGATCTTAACTTAAGATCAACAGATCTCAGATTAACACAAACACACTTCTGATTTAATAAAACTTTTATAAAAGTATATAATGTAAAACTATAGACCAGATAAATTAAAAGAGTAGTGCTATGTTGGCATACAAAACAAACAAACATGAACTTATTTTGGTGACAACATTAAAACTGGTTGGTAGGTTTCTAAAGGAAGGGTGTGGCTATTAGTTTCTCAATGCAACAGACCGTGACCGTAAACCCGTTTAAAACGATCAGTGCTTTATGTATTAATGTCTCAACATAACTTCAATGAGAGTTTAACGTTAAGGCTCAGAAGTCGTAGCTAATAACAACAAAAAGTATCTTGATTAGACTCCTGAGATGTTAGCATGCGGCTAGGAACAGCTGGTGAATGCTAGCTAACATTACTGGGTGTTAACCTGGAGAAGAGACGACACACAGACACTGTTAACTAACGCTGGGTTAACACAGAAACACAGCTGAGCTCTCGGTTTAACGTCACTTAATGTCTGACAAACATTAAACTCCGTGTTAAGTCTCCTAACGGTCAACACAACACAGCTAGCACCGTTAGCTACATAAGTTAGCTAGCCTGTTAGCATCAAGCTCAACTCACAAATCTAGTTTATTATATTTAATCTAGCTAATGTTTGAGATTCAAGAGTTAAAGTCACGTTAACATAAAGAGACACTACTACATCTATATCTGAAAGAGAGTGAGACACAGTCATTAATCTACTTGCTCCATGTTTGTATGGACATTAGTTAGTTAGTGATTAGCTGTTAGCTCGTTAGCTGCTCATCTAGCTAGTGAGCTAAAGCTATTCTTCTCACTATAGTTACTCCTCTCTAGTGGAGCCAGAAGTCTTTTTAGTGTCTAGTCGGAGACCGTAAAATGTTATTTAACTATTCATTAAACTAATAAAGTCACATAGCTGGATAATTAGCTATAAAAGTGTTAATGTTACACAGAGGAGGAGTAAAGATTCACAGACACTCACCGTGTTCCGCTGAGTGTGCTGCTGCTGTTAGATCACACTGACTGAGTGAATGTACGGAAGGTCTGAGCAGCAGCAGCTGATTGGTTCAGCATCAGCCAATCACAGCCCACCAGGTTAAGGTACACTTTAAACCTCTGCAGCTCAAGACAAGTTTATTTATATATAGCACATTTCATATGACAGGTATAGACTCAATGTGCTTCAAAATATAAAACGAAGACCATACATGACAAAAACATGTAAGATAATAAGGTTTTACTTACACAAAAACATATAAGATAAGATAAAACATATAAAATGAGAAGGTAGGTCTATTATTATAATTTTTTTATTTAACCTTTATTTAAAGGGACTGTTTGTAAGAATCAGAAATACTTGTTAACAGCGACACATGTGGCCGTTAAGTCAACGAAAGTCAGCGTCGGGCTTGCGCTTGTGCTCGCTCTAAATAGACATGAACGAGCATCGCTCAAAACAGTGAGGCGACACACATCAGCTAAAACCACAATATCGCTCTATATTTCACTTGCTTGGCAGTAATGTTAGCTGACCAGACAGAGGTTTCTCCATGAATCACTGCTGATCCTAGTGTTGGCTTTCCCTGCCTCAGCCTCCCGACCACGGCCGGAGGGAACAGGGAAGACAGCGGCACCCGGTTGGAGACGATAACGTTTCTCTCTGCAGAGCCCCGTCACTTCACAAGACATGGGAAACCTCTGTTGGTCTGGAGGAACTGCAGCATTTATTTCTGCACAAACGTCCACTGTACATTCACTAGATATTCTCAGAGCTACTAACTCTTCTGCAGTGTGTAGTGTGTGCGCATAAACGTGAGGTGGAGCGAGCTGAGTGAAGGCAGGCAGGCAGAGGAGCAGAGGAGCAGAGTACAGCAGAGACTCCGGCCCTGGAGACCAAAGCTACGGTCTCCCCCGCGTCCTCCGACCGCGGCCAACACTGTTTTGCAAGACTGGCTTCACTAGATATAACTTTGTGGTTTTGGTGTTTTCAGAAACATCTTGTAGTGTTCTGTTTAGCTGTAAAATGAGAATGACCTGGCAGCCATGTTGAGATCAGTTGAGGAAATACCAAGCACCGCCCACCAGCCGGAGCACAGCCAATAGGAACGCTCTCTCTGAAATGACCTGTGATTGGCCAAAGTCTCCCTTCACGGGCTAGATTTTTTAAAGCGTGAAAACAGAGCCATGAGGAGGTGCAGAAATTTAGTTTTCTCTCAGAACACTTGAATTACAATATGCTGAAAGGTTAGTGGGTAATTTTTGCCTAATGATGCCAAAAACATTCTGCCTACTGCCGCTTTAATGGAAATTACTGAAAAAGAATCAGTGGAGGAGAAACCTACTTTGTCTTATATAAAGTGCATTTTCTGTTTAAAGATCTAAATATATGAAATATTCACAGTTAACATTGCAGACAACAACATTTAGGATTTACAGGTTGTTTATATTCTTGTTCCGGAAGCTGGAGCATCTCAATAACATCTCAAAAAATTACATTCGATTCTCAAACACTCCCAGAAGAAAACACACGGCAGAGAGAAAGTGTCTTGATTATGAAAAAGTAGCACAGCTGCACTGAGAGTTGATGTTTGGCAGGTGATTTGTGGTTTGAAGTTGAATCCAATAATAAAAAGTGCTTTGGAAACCCCCGTGTGACATAAACCGCCATTCAAGTTCTCATGTTTGTTCACTTTTGGCATTTCAGATTTGCAATGAGATGGGATCTTATTTTTCAGTCTTGAACACAACCAAACTGCAAGGGTTGTTTTTCTGTCTTACCATCGGATCTCACGTGTTTGTCCCATGTTTTTTTGTCAGATATTGTTGTTCAGAGCATTAGTCTGAGTTGCTTCTGTTCCTGTTTCTTTGTATTTATAGATACAAATCTATATAACATCAATCCGTTGTTGCTGGATGGATTATAACAAACCTTTTGGTGTAGATTAAATACATGTACTTGCTATATGAACGGTATCCCTCTGAACTAGTGATCTGATAAGGCAGTATACATATTTAACTTTTAGATCACATGAGACGGAGTGCCTGTCAGTCATCAGTTGACACAGAGGTGCTGTGATGATAATCTGGCTGCTCTCTCCAGCTGTGGCCATTGACCTGAGTCATTACACATCTGTCTCGCAATGTTTTGGTGATCACAGCGTCTGATAAGCAACAAAATGCCGAGGGAGAGTTGAGTCACCTTGCTTATTGCCTTTCATATATATATAGTAGAGTTAGTGCTCTTCACTTGGTTGGTTGGCTGACATTACTTTTGTCGCTGAGACACATTTAATTAAGGTAGGTGTGTCACATTATTGGTCGTATCTAAATATTTCCTTCAGTTGATCATCCACTTAATATTTCCGTATTCCTTCGTCATGCCATCTTTGTCTGCTGGCATGACAGGGGCCCACATGAAAGAAAAAGACACCCAGCTGGTGACTGCATGGATTTAATGAGTTACTCTCACTGCATATCTTCCTCATTACGCTGGCTAAATATGGAGTTTGTGACACATGTCAGATGACTTATGACTGCGCATATCCTTTATTGTTGGAGACAGTGTTGCCATGTTACTCTACCAAAAGGTTCTTGCCCTCATTGAAAACAAACAAATTAAAGAGCTATTACCACAGTCATCATCGTAAACTGTAGATATGGAAGTTATAAATAGCAGCCTTAAGTAAAGTAGATAGAAATGTAAACAGCATCTGTTTGCACACTGACATGTTGACCTTTAACCTCATCATACAAACTACAGATTAACTTTAAAAGAGACACACACATGCCTATTTGTCAGTTCAGTGCAGCACCGGCGACCGAGCTTCAGGCCAAACCTGTAAAATAAAAGAGACACCAACAGAAGTACTATGCAGTACATGATATGAGGAGAATCCACAAGGCCTTGGCTCTAAATATACTGTTTTACTATCCTTACAGCTGGAGTCACTTCCGGCTCCAAGAGTCGAACAATTACATATAAATCAGTAACAGGATATTTCTGATTCAGTTTTAATCCATTCATTTGTATTCACAGTGTATAATCATGAAAATCCATCCAATTCATGTGATTTAACGTGACGTTATTGCCTCCTACTCCTCATTATATATCCCATAATGAAATAATTTCATCTGATCTATGCTTTCATTATGCTGTTTGAAATGAACAAAGGCTCCCTGTAGATTCTCCCTCCACTCTGTCTTGATGTCTGCCAGCTAAGCTACTTTATCTGGCAAAATGGGAACAAGAGATGCCTGTGAGGACGGGTGTGATGTTGGAGGAGCAGATTGTCCACCTTTAGCCTTTTATGTGACCTTGATCAAGGTGAGGGTCAGGCCAGATTTCACTGCGCATGTGTTATACCCCCAAAGATATGACGCGTTGATGATGCGTGACCCAGCCTCCTTTCCATAGGTCTTGGTTGACATCCTGCACATTTCAGCAGCTGTTTTGTGATGAGAGTTTAAGGCAACACTGAACCTTACGGGTTCACTCGACCTCTTTCATCAGAAATTTATTGTCAGTGGTGGAAAAAGTATTCAGAGTTCTTTACTGAAGTAAAAGTACTGAAACAACGATGTAAAAATACTCCATTATTACAAGTAAGAGTACTGCAATCAAAATCCTACTCAAGTAAAAATACTTGTTCTGCAGTAAAATGCCCCGTGACTGATATATTATTATTATTATATGGCATTATTCGATTGTTCGTAATGATGCATCAATGTGTAAGCTGCAATTTGCCTCCAAAGGGTCACAATATAAATCTGAGTTCTGCTTTACAAATGTGTATTTTGATTTATTATTTTATCAATATTATATATATATATTTTTACTTTTCTCTGTTCTTTGTTCTTTTTGTGAAATATTAGGTATTTTTACATTTTGGGCCCCAAAAAGAGTTATTTAAATGAAACAATCTGAGTAGTTTAGATGATAAATTTTGCTTTCTCTTTCTGAAACATTATAGCAGACATGTTTGATTTGTTGAAACAGTGAGTAGTAGATTAAGAGCTGAGAGTCTTAAAGGCTTTCACACTGTCTAAAGTATCCAAACATCAAGACAAATGAACTGCACCAAAGGCTGACTGCAGGTGGACAAATCCCATGTATATCTGTTTAGTTGAAAGCTGAATGGTGGGTGGATATCTTGTGAGGGTCAGTGCACTGAAGAGAAGCTGCTGCAGAGTGATTCAGTTTACTGGAGGAGATACAAGAGTGTGGAATAGTCTTTGTATATATGTAGTCCTTGAAAGGCTCTATTGGCAGCAGCTTCCTGTAAAGGAATTTAATTTGTCTTCACATGAGCTGCTTCATTCCCTGAGCTTCACTCAGCTGCTGTTAGACGAAGAAACAAAATGTTATGTGGCTTTGTCCGTTTGCAACACGGGGATGATTAATCACTTTCAATTACGATGAAAATGCATTTGAATAATCACTGCTGTGCTCTGAAATAATTCTCATTACATGATGTACATGTCATTGTTTATGATTGGTGGCTGCTTTGATTGAATGGAAAACCCATCATCTGTTGTAAGGATGTATTTGACTTACTATAACGTCACTTTCTTTGCTCAGTGTTTTTTTTTTTCAGCTCCAGCTGGAGTTGCTCAATATTTGTCTGATTGTTATGAGATCTGAACACTCTTCTGTTGAAGACATCTGATCTGTATGATCCATTTGTCTCAATTCTGTAGCCTCCAAAACAGATTTTTACCCTGACAAAGCAGTACTTATAGACTGATTATGAAGAGTTATTGACACATCAGGAAAATAATTCTTCCAAATTCTTGACTACAGCTGATGATATTACTCTGCAACTCTTCAGCTCGACAACAGGCGGCCTGAAGGACACAGTTCATCATGGGATGTATTTTTAACGCCTGCCACAGATGCTTTACGGTCACACTCTAATGGATCTCCTCCTGGTTGCACCTGCTGTCATTAGCTTCCTCTTCGTTCTCACGTTCAATTTGAAAGAGCAGGACGATGGCTGAGGTCTTAAAAAAAACATGCTGAGCTTCAGCTGCTAAAATATAGATTGATTTTTCTTCTAATTGTAAGTGAAAAAATAAAGAAGTTTGTGAGCCCAGTCTGCAAAAGACATCTATAAACTCATTAATTCTTGTTAATTAAGCTGTGAGAACCTGAGGAGGATTATCCATCACACTGAACTTGGAGCCTAAAACTTGTTTTGTCAGATGGTTGAGTGTTTTTTAATGTCGTGTCTGGATACTGTCAATCTGTTGACACCCACAGGAAGAATTCAAAGTCTTAGCTTGCATATAATCCCTCCCCTTTATGCTCTCATTTTTATGTGGGTGTATTCAACACTTGGTGACCAACAAAGACTCTAAATATAATTGGGTTAAATGTACACTAGATATAAAGAGCAATAGCCGAGCTGAACTGTGAATGGCGTTCCCTCGTTAATCATGTTTACGAGGACATCTAGTGGTTTCTTTCTTCCATGTGTTCAAGTGAAATGACGAGACTTCTCCATAGAACAAAAGGGCTTTATTCCACAATATAAACTTGTAACATCTTCAGCTACCTCCCCCACAGTATCCTATGCCGGGTTACACGCTGTGGCGGTCAACATGTCAGCGGCGCCACGTCGCCACTCCACAGATGTCATCCATCCATGTGTGTAGCTCTCTGTACATCATACCGTCGCTAAAGCACCAACACAACTCAGCGGAGATCAAGCCATTTAAGTCGATTCAGACAAAAATTATTGCTCAGATAAATAAACCTATTCTACAAAAAAAAATGGGAATACCGGTAATTATATTAAGATGCATGTACTAAACACTGGATTTCAAAGAAAAGAATAGTCATTTTTTGGGGGGGATAGGAGATGAAAAGCGTGACTTCAGTCCCCTCAGCTCTGGATTAACATGCAAGGAGGTTCCAGAGAAGTTAACATTAACCCTTGATTAACCCTCTTTACTGTTCTAAGACTCCTTTTGCACCGATGTAATGGAATCCCATGCAGCACACTTCACATCCTGTGTATTTTTTTTGTGTTTTTTTTCATTTAGACAACCACAAACAATTCATAAGAAGAAAGAAATATATATATATATATATATAATATATATATGTAAAAATACAAAAAAATAACTAAACATTATAGTTCTGGACAACAAGTCAAAGAGGAGATAGCACCGTTGTTACAAAAGGGTCGGACACGTGACGGAGGTGAGGGTGAGGGGGGAGGGAGGGGCGGATCAGTGACACATCCAGACTGGTGGCTCGAATAAACGGACTGATGACAGACAGACCTCTTCAGCCATCCTTCAGTAAAAATCTCTTCATTTTCTCGTGTGTCCATCGTTCAGTGTACACCTGACACAAACGTAGTCCTCCTTCTCCGCCATCTCGGCCGTAACGCCGACGCAGACTTGGTGGAACCACTTGTTACAGCTGCCGTCGCACTGGACCCAATCCACCTGCAGGAAACGATTCAACATTAAAAAACTGCATTCACCGATTGGCCACTTAAACGCATTGACATATCATCACTTTTTAAGTATAACAAGTTAGCAGACAGTTGCTTAGTTACACGTCCAGCAGCTGCAGAGGAACATTATCATGAATTCAGAGTTGTGTTTCTGTCCACCTGATGAATGTATCTCCAATATTCACTCTCTTTTAGCTCTGTTTTTGATCTCTATCAACTACTGAAGGAAATATCTGGATTTTTAGCAGCTAAATGATCCACTATGTCCACCAGTTAGTTTCTAACTGTGTCTGTATGTCCGTTTGGTGCTGAGCAGGTAGAGTACAGTGAGTTTTTAGAGCTTTTTCGCTGAAAACAGCAGCCAGGAAACAATGAAAACAACGAGGTGGAACACACTGAAACGCTCAACAGGGCTGAGGGGTGAGTGGGTCCTTCAGTGTGAGCAACACCTTTCATCGTTAATATAAAAACATTGATTTTATCCGCTTTAAATAATAAATTCAGTGTGCTCCACTTCTTTATTAGGATTAAGCATCAAGTTTCTCAGTTTCTTTGATCTTATCAGAGAGGTTCACATTTTCAAGTCTGTCTTAAAACATTAATAACATGCCCAATGCAACATTGGGATTGCTGTAATTATTCGTCCTGTTCATTCTGGCCATTAAAATGATACCTGCGTACCATGCTTACCCACCACACCATAGTATTAGTATTATACTGTTTTTAGAATTAGATTCCAGTGGTGGCTGCGTAGGATTGTTTCCGACTTGTGTGATCCAAATATTTCCAATAACTCCGGAGCGTTGTTAAGTCCAAAAGTCACAACTTATTTATTTTTATTTATTTGTTGGCATTTAGCCTTTCAAAAACAACATTTTCACTGCAGAAAACCGCTTGCTTCTCCAATTTGACAAATCTGCTATTTGAATAGCAAAAGGGAAAGGGAGATGACACTCTAATTAATTTAATTCATGTCATGCAAAACACACCTATGATTAATGATTGAGAGACTAAATGCAACTCCTTTGCTCCTTGCACTTTACTTTGTGCCTTTTAACTACCAAATGAGGAGCTGGACACGCCCTAAATGCAATTACGCCATGAACTTTAGACCAAGTGCTATAGATCGTTTAAATAGGGCCCTAAATGTTTCATTATGAACATGCAATTGAATTTCAATTTTCCATGTAAGAAAAGTTACAAAAATGTTTGAATCTGTGAAGAAAACTGCAATCGGTGCATCTGCAGTTTCCCTTCACCTGCTATCTTTTATGTTTGTGGCCTACATCTGATTTAGATGCTTTACACTGACGGAGTCCAACTGCAAAAGTCTTTCTCCGATGCTATATTCAATTCATTTTGTTACATGATACTCGTCATGTATGTTCAATATTTACATAACGGCTTCCTAAAGTGGAAGGTAAGCCAACCTCTGCAGAGAAAAGAATCTATAGACAGGAGTTTTTCTCACCTCATCTCCCTCTGGCAGCTGACACCTATCTGCAGGACAAGCCGCCATTTCCACATCAGAGTCAGACTGGGAGAAATCAGAGCGTGGAGAGGACGAGGTCGAGGCCGGCCTCTTTTTATTCATCTTCTGTCTTTTGTGAGAGCGCTTTTTGTCCTTCACCCTGCGCTCTGCGTCTAATCCTTCCCTCTCCAGATGCCGCTTTGCTTTCTTTTCTGATCCAATCATAGTTTCCCTCACATCATCGACACAATCCTGAAAAATAAAAGACAAATTAAAACTGATATTAGGGCAGTTTTTTAGGAGTGTTTTAATCAATTCATTTGGTGGTTAAGAGTTTGTACCTGGTTCAGTGGCAGATTATTTCCCTGAGAGTTGAACTGCATGTGTTTGTCACAGTCTGTGGACTCGTCCTGTGTTGGCGACATGCATCGGTTTGTGTGCTGGCTGCTGGCTCGGTCCAATAAAATGTGGAAGAGGCTCTGGACCTCTGGCAGAGACACCTGCAGCAGGAGCCCCTCCACCATCAGCTCCTCCAGATCCTGACTCAGGCCTGAACACACAGAAAAACAGCCACAACATAAACAATAATAATAATCTATAATGAACCATGACTCTGCGGTTTAGAAAAAAGGTGGCACTGACCCTGAAGCGGGATGCATCTCTGCTCTGTGTAGAAGACGGTCTGATTATGGCTTGTCCTATTCCACTCCGGAGTCAAACAAGGAGCCTGTATCAAACACATCAAACCCCAAACTTAACATTTGGACACAATACTTTTTCAATTAACTGTGAGAAAATGCATCCCGAGGAAATGAAGAGTGACCTGAGTGTTGTTTTGAGCGTCGTGGCTGCCTGAAGCCCAGCGGGTTAAGGTGGGAGGAGTTCCTGGCCTCTCTTCCAGTTCTGGTAGCTTACACGACTGTGAGATCTCCTGTGCTTGGTGCTGCCAGTTAACCGTCCTCTCCACCAGATAGTGCAGTGCATCGCCCTCCGGCAGGCGAACCCCGGTGCGCCGCAGAGACGCCAGGAGAGAGACGGCTTTGTTCAAGGGGGGCTTTTCTGATCGCTGGCACTGCGGACAGAGCCACGGCTGTGTTTCGCAGGAGTCTGACGGGTCTCTGACACACACACTGTGGAAAGCATTTCTGCAGAGTTCGCACTGTAACATCGCACCCATGGGCGCCTTCTGACAGACGCACACCTTCAGGTCCATGCAGTCTGCTGTGGGGAGGAGCTTTGACTCATTAGCTGCCCTGAGATTAGAGAAAGCCTCCATCTCCCTCGCCCGCAGCTCCTCCAGAGTTGCCATCTGGTGAATAAAACACAGACTGAGTCAGACCGTTTCCTGATAGTGAGAGTTCATTAACCCCATCAGCTAATAATATACATTTATCTTAGAATTACTGCACTTACTGCAGAGGTAGAATCCCTGGTCTCTGAAAGAGCTTTTTCCACGTCGCGGAGAGTGTTGAGCCGTGGTGTTTTCTTTTTGTTGCTTTTCGGTGATTCTTTCCCTTTCTTGGCCTTCCTCTTTGGAGAACCTACATTTCCAACTTCACATCTTGGACACAGGACCTGTGATGAACAAAATAACTGTCAGGTGTTGTGCACCAACAGGCCCAGAGGAGAAGAGGCCAACATCCACGGGCTATTTTTCTTTTCAGCTCCAGAGCAGCTCACATCTCTGGAGTGTGAAATTCACTCGTATACAAATGTATACGAATTAGGGCTGCCCCCTCTAAGTCGATTAGTCGACTAAACGGTCGTTTTGATCTTAGTCGACTAAGATTTCTTTAGTCAATTAGCTATTTTTTAAGCTTTTTTCACGCCGAGTGACTTATTTCGAAGACACTTATAAGCACATCTGGTAAACACAAGATGTAAAGTGGTGCTTTTGTGTGATTCTTTGTGGAGAAACTCAGTTGTACAGATCTGTCAATTAAATCAACTAATCTATTAGTCAACTAAAAATGTCTTTGGTCGAGGACAGCTCTCACATAAATGCCTGTATTTATTGGCAATTATAATATTTGATGATACCATCAATTTGTTATGGACTTTGTCTTAACACATATACAGCAAAAATTTGTGACAGAGAGGGAGAGAAAGAAGGACAAAAGCGAGAGAATGAAGGAGGGAGACAGTCTCTTAACACCTATATTATGTCCTATCGTGCTCTCTGTGAT
>CAKAOH010020386.1:0-46154 GCA_916701665.1 Sebastiscus tertius | reverse complement strand
CCCCCCCCCCCCCCCCCCCTCAATCGCAGGTTACCGCGGGTTCACCGGTGTCGCATGTCAGGTTACTGCATTGTGGGTGAAGTGGCACAGGAGGTGCTTCCAAAACAGACTTTCAGCAGGTCAGAGGGAAATTGTTTTGGCGTTTTAAATGGAACACCTCCGTAAGCAATCCACGCTGACCTCTCGTGATCCCGCCAAGATCCCCCCACCCCCCGGTGGAGATAGAGGGCTCGGGGGTTTGCGGTCAGGGTTCCAGAGGGAGCGCAGCAGATAGGGTCTAATCCGCGAAGCCCTCGGCCAAAGCTGATTTCCCACGTAGCCCCATCAGCTTGAGTTACAGATTTAAAAGACAGGACCCTTCTTGTATCACTTGCCTTTTCACCTCTTTTCAGCGCTGCGACTTCCCGGTTTTAGCGTTCTCTATCCAACAAGAAATCACTGACATCTCCACTTACAGCTCATGCACACTGAGCACAAACACTTTCAAAAAGTTATCTTGAGGTTGATTCATTGTTTTCATGTGAAGCACTGCAGCGAATTTACTGTTTGTTACACAGGATTTAAAGGTTGGTTCAGACAAATAAAACAATAGCCTATTTCCTCTCCCTTCTCTCGAGAGTAGTATTTATCTATATAGCTTTTTGGTTTTACTTGTCCAGGTTTTGAGATTTCTGTTTGAAAGAGCATTCTGCTCGGTACTCTCAGTGTCATCTAGAACATCTCTCCCAATGCATTGTCTACAGGGCAGTTCCACACTTCATACTTGATGACATCACAAATTTGAGTACTCTAGTTTTTGTTTTTTTGGAGAGAGTTGTTCATTTTTACTAATTAGGGCTGATCGATTAAAAATATTGAATCACAAATTAATTGAGCAATTTTTTTATCTGTTCAAAATGAACCTTAATGGGAGATTTGTCAAGTATTTAATACTCTTATCAACATGGGAGTGGGCAAATATGCTGCTTTATGCAAATGTATGTATATATGTTCAATATTGGAAATCAATTACCAACACAAAACAATGACAGATATTGTCCAGAAACATAAAATAATATGCTCAAATCATAACATGGCAAACTGCAGCCCAACAGGCAACAACAGCTGTCAGTGTGTCAGTGTGCTGACTTGACTATGACTTGCCCCAAAACTGCATGTAATTATCATAAAGTGGGCATGGCTGTAAAGGGGAGACTCGTGGGTTTTTTCTCGCCAAAATGTAGAGTAAATTTGGAGCGTTATTATTACCGCCTTTGAGACAAGCTAGTATGACATGGCTGGTACCGATGGATTCTTTAGGTTTAGGTATACTAAGTAAAACACGTACGGAAACTACGGAAAACACATCACAAACGCGAATAAAAAACACGTGACACGTGGTCCGGTGTTTGTTTGTGACGTGTATTCCGCAGGTGTGTTACGTTGTTTCCGTATCTGTTTTACTTAGTTTACGTATGTATTTTAAGCCCAACCATGACGTTTTTCCTAAACCTAACTAAGTGGTTGTCTTGCCTGAACCTAACTGCGGATGTATACGTGGCGTACAAATGACACGCGAAAAGGCTAAAATGCACACTCTATTCAGAACATCTGTGGAATGTCTTGGTATTTATATGCCTTCCCGTGAGACCGGGTTTGACAGGCACATGAATGGTCATTATCTGCGCAGCAGAGGCCAAGATATCCTGCGGGGCCCCGTTCATTCCTATGAAAGTTGCTTAGTGGCGCATGAAGCCTAAACGGCTAGACTTCCGTCAGGAAAAGTACCTGGATCTTACAGCGATCTTTTGCATCCATTGGGCCATTGGACTTGCGCAGTAGCGTCCGCTCGGTCACATGACTCGATCACGGGCCCCCAACGTCACGCCATTGTCACGGTCTGGGAATAATTCTGGATTCAGCTATTAGTGTGTCTTACAACTTTTAGGACCTAATGATTTAAATAAGGACTATTAGAGTGTTCATAATAGGAAGTTGATTCGCCTAAAAAACAAAATTATCCGCTGAATTACAGACGTCTCTTTCCCAATGTAAGTCTATGGAAAAAAATCTTTTTGGGTCCAATGGCATCACGTGACGGACACAGAAGTTGCAGTACCGTAGTTTGGCCACTACAAAAGTTGGGATCAACGACCAGCGCTCTTCCTGGGGGCTTGCTTAGAATGAGTCAAACTCCCAAACACTGGATCCTACATTTCCCATAATGCAACTCAATAGTGTCTTTGATTAGACCCGTCCTGCAGGTTATTTTAGGTTGCAGCAGAATATGAAAGATAGATTGTGTGCAGGTGATCAGTGTACGTGAAAAATGTTTGATGTTACAGCTAAAATGAAGACGGAAACACTAACCTAACTGTCATGAGTCTTTGTGTTGGAACTAAACTTGTTCTCACAGCGTGCACTTGTAATGATGATCAGTGGAGTTGACACACAACTCACACACACTCAATGAGTCCAAACCAACAGCTGTGAAAACAACTGATTCTTGTATTTCATTTGATTCATATTAGAAGTTAAATGTACTGTATGGCATCTTTGGTTCAGGAATGTTCGGATCAACATGTTGCATCTTGAACACTAAGGACATCATTTCACTTCTGTTGAAAACTTGGTAATTTAAATCTGTCATGTTTATTTGAATTGGAAACAATAGCACTGAACTCTCACTCTTTGACTTCTTTTCACATCTTTGAAAAAATAGATCTTGAGTCTTAAAATTGCACTTTTCATTTTAAAACTTAAGTTGGACATTTGTTGCAGTAGAGACTAGATTAAATTGATGACTCCGAATATAACAGGACACTTTTAAACAGGAACAGATTTCAATGATCAAGGAATGACAGACCAATGTCTATGGCCATTCTTCCCATCATGCCATGCACCAGGCTGTTCTCACACACTGTTCATAGCTATACCGACAAAAAATAATGCACTGTAATCCGTATATTACCTATGTAATCAATTTGTATGTAATCCACCTAATCGTGAGCCAGGATAGGTGACGTAGTATAAAGTCCGCTTAAGGAGGAGGTCGGGGGACAGGAGTCAACATTGATTTATTTGTCACGTAACTTTCGTACTTAAGTAACTCCACTTCTTTAGTTATTTTAGCCTAATTTTGACTTATTTGTTACATAACTTTCGTACTTAAGTAACGGTAGTTTTGTAGTTATTATAGCCCAAACGTTGAATTATTTGTTACGCAACTTCCGTACTTAACGCTACTTTCGTAATTATTGTAGATCAAACTTTGACTTATTTGTTACGTAACTTCCATACTTAAGTAACGCCACTTCGGTCATTACTGTAGCCCGAACGTTGACATATTTATTACGTAACTTCTGTGCTTAAGTAACGCCACTTCGGTAGTTTCTTTAGCCCGAATGTTAACTTATTTGTTATGTAACTTCTGTACTTAAGTAACTCCACTTTCGTAGTTATTTTAGCCCAAACTTTGACTTGTTTGTTACGCAATTTCCTTACTTAAGTTACTCCACTTTCGTACTTACTTTAGCCCAAACGTTGACTTATTTGTTACTTAACTTCCTTACTTAAGTAACTCCACTTTCGTAGTTATTTTAGCCCGAACGTTGACTTGTTTGTTATGTAACTTCTGTGCTTAAGTAACGCCACTTCCGTAGTTATTTTAGCTCAAATATTGACTTATTTCTTGCATAACTTCCGTACTTAAGTAACTTCACTTTCGTAGTTATTTTAGCCGAAACTTTGACTTGTTTGTTACGTAACTTCCGTGCTTAAGTTACGCCACATCTGTAATCATTTTAACCCAAACGTTAACTTACCTAACTTCCATAGGCTACTTGAGTAACGCCACTTCCATAGTTATTTTAGCTCAAACATTGACTTATTTCTTACGTAACTTCCGTACTTAAGTTACGTCACTTCCATAGTTATTTTAACCCAAATCACAATCTTTTCCTAAATTTAACAAAGTCGTTTTTTTTTTACCTAAACATGGCAGGAGTATGTGCAGGTGCACTGGTCACTCGTGTTACTGGACATTCATAGGAATACACAGAAACATTAACAAAATAACTTTTCGTAACGTATCATATGAACCGTTGTATGAGTACAGTATACGTTGCCGGTACATGTGGTTACTTCTCTTAAACAATCCCTGGAGGCATTCTGAAAACACATCTGTAACTGCTGTTACTGTCACCACAAGTGATGGTGTGTGTGAAGCTCAGGACTTGCTTGGTGTGACATATAAAGGTTACATTCACACACATGCCACAACCATGAAAATCATCTATCACAGCGGGGACAAGAGGGCTTTTGAGCAAAGCAAGCAAGCAAGCTTGGCTTCTCGTCGAAGGCTGCAGACTGATGTTGATGCAGCGCTGGGGGAGCAGTTGAAGCCCACCCAAAACACACACACACACACACACACACACACACACACACACACACACACACACACACATCCGTCCACCGCTTTGACGTTTTGTTTTGTCACGGCCATTGTGGCGAGAGCTGTCACTAACAGAGAAACAGCGTGACCATGTTGATTAGGTGAACCTTTTCGGGCAAGGAGTGGAAATATGCTGTCAGCTCATTACAAAAATACATAAGCTCTCACTTCCAATTACTCACTTAGCAGCTGGAGATTAGACAGGAGAGCTGCTGCCAACACCGCAGTCTTTCTGGGGTCAGTGGAGATGACTGTAATCACAAGTTATATCACTTTCTGTGAACCTCCCCCCACCTCACCCAGCCACCCTTTTATCCTGTCATCCATCTTTAAACACAGCCCACCGCCCTTTTACTCAACTCACCTGAACAGCTAAGTCAAATATTTACACTTGCGCGTTAGCTGCCTTTTCAGTGAATTTCATAGTTCATGAAGCATCACAGAGGGGGTTTTGCAGCCTCAGTTCGCAGGAGACAATTATGGGACACCCCGGTTTTCAATTTCCAAAATCTAATGACCTAAAGATGTCAATGAAAACACCACATATTGACGTCTGTGTTGTAACAGTTCATTTAGAAGCCCCTACAGTATTCTTAAAAGTTGTAATTAGGACTGTCAAAGTTAATAAAGCGTTAACGCAAATTTGTTTTAACGCTACTAATTTCTTTAACACGATAACACAACTTGCGATTTTTAGGTTGTAGCAGTCTCAGTTTTAAATCTAGAGTGAAGTAGATAGGCTACTCAGATCTCTACTTAAAAGTCCCATATTGTAAAAAGTGAGATTTTCATGTCTTTTATATTATAAAGCAGGTTTAATTGCTATATAAATACTGTTAAATTATCAAAACACTCAACATACGGAGGAGTACACACAGCCCGTATTCAGAAATTGTGCTATTGAAACAAGCTGTTAGGATTTCTGTCCATTTGTGATGTCACAATTACACATATACAAAATTTAGACCATCACACAGTTTTAAACGTAAACATTCTAAATGTGTCCCAGTTTATTTCCTGTTGCAGTGGATGTAAATAACATCAGCTGACAGGAAGTAAACATGGACCCAAACTGTTGCCTAACGACACAATTTCCTTGCAATTCCGTTGAAATGCACTAAAACGGAGTGTTTCAGACAGAGGGTGAATACAGGCAGACAGTATGAGGAAAATTATGTGTTTTTTGAACATTACAGCATGTAAACATGTTCTAGTAGTAGAAACACAAAATACAAGTATGAACCTGAAAATGAGCATGATATGGGACCTTTAAGTAAAAGTAGTAATACTACAGTGTAAAAATACTCCGTTGCAAGTAAATGCTCTGTTGCAAGTAAAAGTCCTGCATCCAAAATATTACATAAGTAAAAGTACAAAAGTATTAGCATCAACATGTACTTAAAGTAGCTATACCATAACAAATAAGTAATATTAAATCAGGGCTGTCAAAGTTAACACAATAATAACACATTAACTCAAATTCGTTTTAACGCCACTGATTTCTTTAACGCATTAAAGATGCATTTGCCTTGCAAATTTGGGGTTGTAGTGGGTTCAGTTTTAAAGCTAGAGTGAAGATACTGGCATCACATGAAACTATAAAACCTAAAGAATCCATTGGTTACCAATCACGTCATACTAGCTTGTCCTGAAGGAGGCTAAATAATGCTCCAAACTTGAAAAACCCTCGGGTCCCTTGACCTCTAACCTCCAGATCAGTGAATGTAAATGGGTTCTATGGGTACCTACAAGTCTCCCCTTTACAGACATGCCCACTTTATGATAATCACATGCAGTTTGGGGCAAGTCATAGTCAAGTCAGCACACTGACACACTGACAGCTGTTGTTGCCTGTTGGGCTGCAGTTTGCCATGTTATGATTGGAGCATATTGTTTTATGCTAAATGCAGTACCAGTGAGGGTTTCTGTCTTTGTGGAGGGGGGTTATTATTATTATTATTTTTATTATTAATATTTAGTTTAAATGATGTATTTTTTTGTTGATAATTTCCGATGCACATCTTGACGATCAATCAAATTTTGATCACAAAAAATAAAAATCTCTTGAGAGTGAAATCTGTGCAGAGTGAATAACTTTTAATAATCCATGTGACGTTTTCCCTGAAACCAGTGGGCCCTACTGTAGCTGTAGCAGATGTGTGGGGAATAATAGCAATGTTGACATTTATCTAAATCTTGAGTTCAGCTGTCCCTGGTCTCATTTTCCTCATGTTTTCATGGTAACGATATGTAGTTCTGATACATATAAAAGCACAACACAACGGGCTCCCACAGCTCTAAATCAGACAGCAGAGCATGAACCTCTCCTTGACCATGACCGCGAGGATTCTTGGCTCGGGACCTCCACGCCTCCACGAGCCCGTCATCCCCCAACGGCCCCTTCTTCTTCTTCCAGTAAGGATCAAATCTTTTAATGCCTGACGAGCCCTGTAAACCTGCTGTCTGTCAAGACTGACTTAGCTGTTGTTTCAGAGCGGTTGAAGGAGAGTATGTGGAGCCGGGGAGGCCACAGAGAGTCATGGCTCTGAGAGCGGTTCACAGTCTGTATACATGAAGGCTGATGGTGGGGGGGGGGAAATGGGGTGAAGCAACACCAGACTTTGTAGATATCATGTTATCTGCCTAGAAAACCAACAAAGCAACCTGAGACGCAGGTCATGCACATAGTTATCCAGCTCAGTCCCACAGCAGCTCGCGAATAGTCACGAAATGTAATGTATTGATTTGTGTACAGAGACACGAATTTCACTTTATTTTCGTGATGGTCAAAACAAATTCAATTTGTATGGAATCAATGGAATTGTGAATCGGGAAGTATAGAACGCCGCATAGGGAGGAGGTCGAGGTGGATGGGTGAGTATACACAAGACTGGTACCGGTGTTCGTGTCCCGTACTTCCGTACTCAAGTTACGCCACTTCCGTTGTTATTTAAAACCAAACCGCGATCTTTTCCGAAGCCTAACTTTCCGGTTTTGTGGCCTAAGCCTAACCAAGTTGATCTTTTCCTAAACCTTGTTCTGGCCTGTGAAAAAGAAACTTTCAGTTCATTTTACAGCCACTAGGCCAGTGGTCAGCCACCTTTACTATCAAAAGAGACATTTTAGGCAAAAATGAAAAAAAAAAAAAATCGGTCTGGAGCTGCTAAACATTATACAGCTTATAGAGCTCACACACAGTTTATAGTCCAAGTATATAGTATATACTGTAAGTCTAATGCAGTGAGGGCCAAAGTGCAAAAATGTACTACGGAGTATTGGGGCCACATTGAGGGAAAAAAATCAGGAGATTTACAGAATAAAGTCATAATATTACGAGAAAAAATTTAGAAATATTATGAGAACAAAGTCAGAACTTTATGAGGAAAAAAAGTCGTAATATTACGAGAATAAAGTCAGAACTTTACGAGAAAAAAAGAAAATCACACGTAAAATTACTTCTTCATAATATTATGACTTTTTTCTCTTAAACTTATGACTTTATTTTCATAATATTACAACTTTTTTTCTCGTAAACCTTTGACTTTATTCTCGTAATATTATGACTTTATTCTCAAAATCTCAGATTTCATTTTTTTCCTCAATGTGGCCCTAATACTCCGTTGTACCGTCGTACCATAGACCTACAACAATGATGAATAAAAATGAATGATTTACATCAGTGTTTTTATGTGTTATGCACTAGGATGGTTGGGAGGACAGCCTGTTGTCTCCCTGTCTACCTGTTCATTTATTTCAATAACAGTCTGCTTTTACTAATCAGATGTTGGAGATAATGACTCTAATTTATTTGTTGTGTGCTTTTTGTAGTGATTCCTACAATTTGTCATTTCAAAAAATCACGTTGTAATCATTTTTAATGTGAAAACATCACAGTCAAGGAAATAACAAGTTTGTGTCCCTGTCTCCATTTATATAAGTTTAAATACTGCCATGCTGTTATCTTGCTTGCGCTCTCTAGAAAAAAGAAAGTGAAATTACTTCACTGACAAAATGGGATTCGAAGCAAGGCTCCTCGACTGATGAATTGAATCATTGACGTTTGGGGGGGGAACCCTGGAACCAACTATTTTTTAGCCCCACTACTATGGTTGGGGTGTGCTTGAAATATACTTGCACAAAGTTGCGTCTGACCACATCTGAAGGTAAAAATATTTATTCCTGTAAGGTAAGGTGAAAAGAGAGGGGTGATATGCAATAATCATTTTAATGGGAATAACTTCACACACAAGATGAGTGAGTATATATACATATATTTTCAACACAGTCCCACAGCAGTTCGTGAAATAGTCAAAAAATATAATCTATTTTATTAGTGTACATAAACATGTCTCTCATGACGCTCGGCATGACTTTCAACAACATATTTTTTGTGCTTTTTCCGACAAACGCATGTGTCAATTTCCGCTCCAGTCTTTTCAAAATAAAACTATTTAGTTAGGTTAAGGAATAGATCTATAGAGTACGATCTAGACCTGCCCTATATGAAAAGCATCTTGCGATAACTTCTCTTCTGATTTGACGCTGTATAAAAATAAATTGAATTGAATCGACTCGGTTAGATTTAGGCAACAAAGTAGTTAGGCTTTAAGTTTGGGTTAAAATAAAACCGGAAGTGGCGTAATTTTAGTACAGAAGTTACAAATAAATCAGCTTTGACTTCTGGTTTCACACGGGACACGAACACCGGTCTCCCCAACCCGACCTTCAATACTTCCTGGTTCACAATTACATAAGAAACTTGTGTCTCTTTTCTTTCGGAACTATTTCACAAACTGCTGTGCGACTAGGGTATTAAAATGTAACTTGAAACAGACAATTTAAAAGAATATTTATTTGTAAATGCATTACAAGAAACTGCATTTCAAATAGAAAATTAAATGTATATTAATTACATGTTTAGAATAACTAAAATTGTATTTTTAAATAGAAAAAAAAATGCTTAAAGGGTCAGTTCACCCAAATTACAAAAAAGGAAAAATTAATGGTGATGGTGAATAGGCTTTTGTAAAAATGATGTCTTTTAATAATCAATTATTAAAAGTCTATATGTACCTTGTTAGAATCACACGTGCAAAAATGAACATTTCAAGAGAAATGAGTCATTGTATTATACACAACTCCGATCCTTCCTTTACTGTATTACAGCTTTAGTCCACAAGAGGGCAGAAGCAGCCTGCCTACGTAGACACACAGTTTCTGCTAAAGTTGACACACTTAAACCCAGGACTTGGCTGTAGGTCTCAGTCTACTTTCACACTGTCTTCTCCTCAGCAGTGAACAACAGCCCGCTAGCTGTTTAAAGCAGGAGTTGGCAGCCTGACAAGCAAATCTAATGCAACAGTCAATTAGGATCTACTCTCCCCGCATGTCAGCCGTAAGCAGATACAGCTGTTCCTGGGTGAAGCAGCAGCAGCTCCAGAGGGAAGCTGTATAGGACATACATGTTGAAAGATGGGGAACACTGAGTACTGCCCTCAACACTAAATATAGGGAATCCACAAGTACAAGCCCTTTCTCTCTGACACAGGAATAGTCCTGGAAGTGCTGATGTATATGGACGTTTTGGATTGGACACAGAGAGACAGTGATAACTTCTCTGGGGGGGAGAGTCAGCGGAATGTATTTCTCCCTTTGTTGCAGTAAAGAGCATCTCTTACAGAATAGAAAAGAAATGCAATTACTACTGACCAGCGAATAAGGACACCAACCCAGCAACAACCGAAGATGAAGACAAAAAAACCCACCACAGCAGGGCTGACCCAAGCCTTTCTAGGACTGCCCACCTCTCACCAGGGGATGGATATAAGAACATCCATAGTAGCATTTATATCATAGATTGTATGAACAGCCCAGTCACACAGCAGTTCGTAAAATAGTCATGAAATTGAATGTATTGATTTGTGTACATGAATTTCCCCTTTTTTTTGTGATAGTCAGCACAAAATCAATTTTTAAATAATTTACGTAATTGTGAACCGGGAAGTATAGAGGGAAGCATCAAAAAACACAGGACTTTCTCCCAGGAGACTGAAACCAGAAGTCAAAATTGATTTATTTGTCACATAACTTCCGTCCGTTAAGTTGCGGCACTTCCGGAGTTATTTTAAACCAAACTACAATCTTTTCCTAAACAAAATCAAGTAGTTTTGTTGCCTGAGCCAAACCAGGTTGATCTTTTCTTAAGCCTAACTAAGTAGTTTGTTGCCTCAGCCTAACCAAGTCAATCTATTCCCAAACCTAACTAAGTAGTTTTAAGGTCGATGGCTGTCGGGTGTTTTGCTTCGATCCTCCTCGCTAAACCAATCTTTTCAACAGCATTTGTAGCGTTGTACTTGTAAACTGTGTGTCGGAAGTATTAGAGTGGTGATCACGTGTGGAGTGGTATAGTGTGCTTAAGCTCGTGTTTGCCATAGCCTTTTTCCTATGTGTGTTTTGGTGTAAACATTTGTAGCTTTAGTTTAAGTAGTATCTTTGTAAATATAATGGACTTTAATCCTGAAGCTGTAGGGATGAACCGCCAGTTGATTTAATTTGTTTTCTCCTGTTTTAAGTTAAGGAGTTAGCTTAGTTAGAACTTGTTTGAGAAGTTGTTTTGTTTGTTATTTTGGCCATTGATTCACCCTGAGCCTGCACTTCCTGTGTTTTGTAATTGTAAATAGATTGTTTAATCATTGTGTGCAACAATAAATATTAATTGTTGCAATTCATTCGCCGTTTCACCTTGCATTTATGTTGCGCTTCCACACCCCTAGACTGGGGCGTAACGTAAATTGGAGTTTTTCATGATGGCCAGCACAAAATCAATTGCTACCTAATTGTGAACCGGGAAGTAAAGAGAGCGACAAACGCTGCATAGGGTAGAGGTCAGGGTGGATGGGTGAGTCAAAAAACACCAGATTTTCACCCAGTAGACCGCTGTTTATGTCCCGTGTGACACCACAAGTCAATGTTGATTTATTTGTCAAGTAACTTCTGTACTTAAGTTAAAGCACTTCCGATGTTATTTAAACCCAAACCATGATCTCTTCTTAAACCTAAATAAGTCGTTTTATTTTGAAAAGACTGGAACGGAAATTGACACGTGCGTCACCTGTTGCTGGACGTTCACAGGAAAATGCACAAAAAATATGTCGCAAGTCGTGCTGAGTTTCACTAAGAAAAAAGGAAATTCGTGTCTATGTAAACAAATCAAATAGATTACTACTTTGTGAATTGCTGTGAGACTGTGTTGATATATAGGAAGTGGACGTAGTCACCATGACGTCACCATGGATGTATAAAGAGAACTGGATACAGTGTTGGGGGCCGGGCCCCGTTCATTCCTATGAAAATTGCTCAGTGGCGCATGAAGACAAGATGGCTCGACTTCTGCCTGGAAAAGTACCCGGATCTTGGGCACAAGGAACACACGCAGTATAGCGTCCGCTCGGTCACATGACTCGGTCACGGGGTCCTAACGTCACGCCGTCGTCACGGTATGGGTCTCATTCACATGAACGGAGGAAGGGAAATAACTCTTTTAAGACCTCATGATTTAAATAAGGATTATTAGAGTGTTCATACTGGGAAGTTGATTCACCTAAAAAAAAAAATTAGCCGCTGAGTTACAGGCGTCTCTTTCCCAATGTAAGTCTATGGGAAAAAGTCTTTTTGGGTCCAATGGCATCAACTTCTGACATGGAAGTTCAGGTACCGCCGTTTGGCCACTAGGAAAGTTGGGATCAACGACCGGCGCTCTTCCTGGGGGGCTTGGACGTCACCCATTGGTTTTTGGCCATCGCCATCTTGTTTTTTTGGAACCAGAAGTGACACGAGAGAGCGGAGCTAAGTACAACCGTATGCTGAATAAGAAAATGACATAAAATGTTACAATTAACTTTGATGAAGTGAAAACACACTGTGAAAGGGTTAAAGTTCTAACACGGACAACTCTTAGACAGGACAACACCGTGGTAGCGACCTGTCAATCACAAGGTAGCCCCGCCATAAAGCATCCCCTGCTTTATGGTCTATCTGACTCTAAAAGGGACCATAATTTACCAAATGAACATCATTCTGTATTGAAGAAGACTTGAAACTAGCGATTGAGACCATAAACTCATGTTTACAATGTTTACTGAGGTAATAAATCAAGTGAGAAGTAGGCTCATTTTCTCATAGACTTCTATACAATTATTTTAGCAACCAGAGGAGTCGCCCCCTGCTGGCTGTTAGAAAGAATGCAACTGTGTTCACGTTTCGTTTTGTTTTATGTAATATCTAAATTTCTATAAATATTTATTTTATGTGACAGCTTTTTTTTATATTCGAATTATATGGTACTACTGTGGGCCACAGTCCAAATTAAGCACACTGATCATGTAATTGAACAACAGTTGGTAAAATGTAAATAGCAACTGTTTTTTATTACATTTTTATACGGACAGTGCAAAAATGAAAATATATTTGTGGACTCAAGTCACATGACTGGGACTGTTCCAATCTGCTGACATTAGAATTGACTTGAGCAAATCCAAAAAAGGCCTGTACCTCGACTTTAACACCAACTTGACTTCACTCCAAGTGTGAAGTGAATTATCTATTTATCTTATTGATAACAGATATACTTGGAATAGACAAATAATGACTTTTCTAGGACTCCAAACACGTATTAGGTCTTGACTTGGAGACTTGTTGGACTTGACTTGGGGTGGTGACTCGGAAACTTCATACATGTGACCCACCTTTGACAAACTGGTTATTGCAATGGCTGGGCTCAGGCCAGCCGATAGATGTTGTTGAAAGCTATGAAAGGAAAAGCTAGTAAATCAACCTTGAGTAAGATTTTTCCCATCATACTTGATCAAAGTAGATTTTCTGTTTATTTGCCAAGATCATATCATCAACTTGGAGAAACTACTTTATGTGTGATTGTTTCCCACCTTTCTTACCGTGTGACATAATCCACAGTGGATTTCCTTATTTCTGGATTAATCAGTTTGTCATATTCTTGCGTGTAAAGGAGCAGCTATTATCAGATAACTAGACAGAAGGGACTTTGTATAATTCATAGCATACTCTTTTCCACTGATGATCTATCATTTATTTTTTTTTCCCTCTGGGGAGCGCAGTTCTATTGTTGATACAGCCCATAATTTTGATTTATCCTTTGGGTAAATAAAGAGCGGTTTGCTCTGGCCTCTTGGAAGAACACAGCCTCCAAATCACTTGATCATTAATCCACACATTGTTTTATTTACCTCTCGCTCTCAGCAACTAGGAGACAGAGTGGAGGAGGACAAGGGAGGGGCACCCTGGGGTCAAAAACAAGCAATCTACTGTGAGTCCATGCCTATTGGGTTGGAGGCAAGTGGGGGAGGATGGGTTGACATCGCAGGGTGATATAAATATGCTGCCTGCTGGAAGTTTCAGGTGGTGCTGCGGTGAAGGTTTTCTGGATAGTGTCGGCGACAGAGGTGAGCAGCAGCTAAAGACCCAGAAATCCCCCCGCGGGCGGGATTGAACTTGGGGCAAACATTCCACTGCAGGTCAGCGGGGCATGTACACCTACAAATCCCCCCACCCACCCCCAACACCCAAACATAAACCTGAGAGCCCAGCCATGTAGCCAGAGTCTTCTACTCATAACCACTTTCATCAGATTTCCCTGCAAATCAGTTGATAATACTTTTCAGCCCAGTCGCACAGCAGTTCGTGAAATAGTCACGAAAGTTAATGTATTGATTCGTGTACATAGACACGAATTTAATTTTTTTTTTTGATGGTCAGCACGAAATGAATTTGTAAATAATTTACGTAATTACCGGGAAGTATAGAGAGCGGTGAATGCCACGTAGGGAGGATGTTTGGGTGGATGGGTGGGTCAAAAAACACAGGTCTTTTTCCCAGGAGACCGGTGTTCGTTTCCCATGTGAAACCAGAAGTTGATTTATTTGTCACATGACTTCCGTACTTAAGTTGCGGCACTTCCAGAGTTATTTTAACCCAAACCGCAATCTTTTCCTAAACCAAACTAAGTGGTTTCATTGCCTAAGCCTAACCCTAACCCAGTTGATCTTTTCCGTAGTCTAACTAAGTAGTTTGTTGCCTAAGCCTAACCGGGTTGATCTTTTCCTTAGCCTAACTAAGTAGTTTGTTGCCTAAGCCTAACCAAGTCGATCTTTTCTTAAGCCTAACTATGTAGTTTTGTTGCCTAAACCTAACCAAGTCGATCTTTTCCTTAGCCTACGTAGTTTGTTGCCTAAGCCTAACCAAGTCCATCATTTCGTTAGCCTAAGTAGTTTGTTGCCTAAACCTAACCAAGTCGATCTTTTCTTAAGCCTAACTACGTAGTTTGTTGCCTAACGCTAACCAAGTAAATCTATTGCTAAACCTAACTAAGTAGTTTTATTTTTAAAAGACTGGAGCGGAAATTGACACCTGAATCACGCGCGTCATTCATAGGAAAAAGCACGAAAAATACATTGTTGAAAGTCGTGCTGAGCGTCACGAGAAAAAAAAAAGGGAAATTTGTGTCTATGTACACGAATCAAATAAATTAAATTTCGTGATTATTTCAAAAACTGCTGTGAGACTGTGTTGCACATTTACATTTTGTAAAGCCTCATTTTAATTCATTTGTTTTTATTTTTGATGCAGCTATAGAGTTAGATAGTGGTACTAACTGATTCCCTATATTCAATGATATTCGTTTATTATTGGGGGTTTAGAGCCCCAACCATGAACTGCAAGGTCAAAAGAGTGAGTCCGACGGGGACCTTTGTTGTGTGTCACTCTCCATCTCTCCCCCGTCATTTCCTGTTATCTCTATACTTGTAACTCTGTAAAGTTGAAGAGTTTTCTCTGATTTTTGCTTTCAGAGTTTGGGCGTATACATTCCAGCACAGTACTGCCGCAAAGGATCTTGTATCAAAGGAAAATAAATTGCCCTTCAAGGCACTTCATTTTGTTGTCCATTCTCACTGGTCCCATCCATTACATTGATGAATCCATATTCTTTCACACTTGTTTCACAGATGCAGAGGTTTGATTTCCATCTCCTGATTTCTTCTGCGTTTTCTTTACATTTGGGTTTGCTAAATGGGACACTGCTTCCTTGTGTACACATACGGAGGCCCTGAGGGTTCAACGCACTGCAAATTCAGAAAACATCTGACTATAGAGCAAGGCATCTCTCTCTGTGTGTGTGTGTGTGTGTGTCCTTTTTTTATTGCAAGACAAAAGACAATACATTAACACAACAACAAGAGGACGACAAGAACAGTGTGTGTGTGTGTCCTTGACATATCTCGAAAACCGTTGGGGACCCAAGGACTCATCGACATTGGTGCAATTTGGACACGCAACACGTTCAATATTAAAGGTGCAGTGTGTAGGATCTGGTGACATCTAGTGGTGAGGTTGCAGATTGCAACAAACTAAAACTTCTCCCGTTCTACCGAACTACGGTGGCCAATTCGAAAACGCGAATGTCCCTCTCTCGAGCCAGTGTTTGGTTTGTTTGTTCTGGGCTACTGTAGAAACATGGCGGCTGGCTCCGTGAAGAGGATCTGCTCATTCTAAGGTCCCAAAAACACAACAATTCTTATTTTCAGGTGATTGTACACTAAAGAAAACATACTTATCAATATTATATTCCGTTTCTGCTAATAGATCCCCCTAAATGCTACACACTGTTCCTTTAAAATTCACACACCTCCCACAAGTGTATACGAGAAAGGTTCATGGGTTATGAAAGAGGGTGGGGTTTAAGTATAGGGGGCAGGGCTAACCAAGTGTCCCCCAAGTGTCTATGACGGTTCACAAGACTGGCCATGTTACTCAAATCCGTTTAGAAGTTATGCGCGTGTTTGTCATAGGCCACTCTCACTGCCACACCCCCTTTTTGCCAATCGGCATAAACCAAGACATTCTCACTCCCAACTCTTCAAATACCGCCGCTTGGTCAGTGCCCCTCAGCATCAGAGACCGACACACGGGGAACCCCCCCCCCTCCCCTTGCGTTACTTTTGGACGGACCAGGGACGGCGTCAATACACGCTTGTTACATGCAAAGTGTCATCATCAGGTCAAAATTTCAACTAGCTCGATACTGTGGTTTATGACCAAATGCCCATCAGTATTCCCAAAGCATTTTATCAGCAGGTTTGATCTCTATGTCGGCTTACCTTGCTAGCCGAATGATGTCACATTCAGAAATGGTTGCTGAACATGATGCACCGCCATTGGTCAGTGTTTTTGGTAGCTCTTAGCTTTGTCACATGGTTATGTGATGTTTGTCAATCACATAACACAATCATCAGCATATTGTTTGAGCAGTAAATTAAACTGCCCCTTTTCTTGCAGTGCTGCTAACGAGTAGCTTATCCAGTGTTTAGCAGCAATTCTCTACAGCTCCCACCTCTTATTCATCACCAAGTATCTTGCTTTCCCTTCACTCTTTCCCTCTCTCCATATGCCTCACTCTCCCTATAACCCTGCAGGCCTTAACCACACCCTGTCCCCCTGGGCTGGGGCCTGCAGCCTCAGCTTCACCCCGAGGCAGTAATAAGTGGTCAGACCTTCATCCCAGTATACGCTCACCCTGCTCTCCATCACCAACCAATTGAAAAACCACAATTGCCCCAGTCTGCGGTGCGCACCATGCTGGGCGGGTGAGGCGGACACGTGTTTTGATAGGTATACTTCATCTAGATTATTCATGTGTGTTTGTCTTGGCATGAGCCCACCACAGCAAACACATTATACCCCCACACCCCCTAGCAGAGCGAGACAAGGCTTAAAGACCTCCAGAATAGAAGTCGTTCTATAAAACCACAAAGCAGCATGGGGGAACCAAGTCACCTCGTTATTCACCGTCACTGTCACCTACCATCAGGTTGTCATGTTAACGGCAATCAAGGAAATTTACTGTAAAGGCCTTTACATACCGGGGGGCGCTTTATTGTGCAATTAATTCACACGTCAATATATTTTTTCAAACTGTTGTTTTTGTCATGAATACTTTCACACAGAACGTGAATATTACACTGCAAAAAGCAGCGTACTTTATTCAGAATAAGGCCGAATTTTCTGAGTATTTCGCACCGCTAATAAAAGCATCAACCAATCACATTGTGCGGAACGGGTTGAGTATATTTATGAAACAACAACACGGAGGCGCCGTAGTACGAACCAAGATGGCAAACTTTATTACTCCTTTAGTCCTTGACAAAGGCAGCGCAGAACAGATCCACTCCTTCCGCTCTTACCTTTCACAATAAAAGCCCTAGACGTGTAATATTTGCAGGTGAGTATTTCGCATTTTCGTGTCCTTTATTCATCACTACCCCGGTTGTGTAAAGGCCTTAACACTGACTTTTTTGCCATCTGCTTCACTTGCATCTGTTAATATTTTCCTACAATTTCCAGAATGCCTTTTTATACTAGCTCCCAGAGAACAGAGTTGCCAAGTGTGTTTTGGGGGGCGAGGAGGTTGCGGGTGTTGGACATTCTAGACATTACCGTAGACATTTTGATACAACTGGCAGTTCAGCCCGTTTGCACAAAAAAAGCATATAAATGCCACGATAATGCGCAAGATGTTTAGCGTGCAATAAGTACGCCTTTCTTAATTTCTGCGTGTCTTTTGTACGCCATGTATCCTGTATTGACTGCAATGTAAATGCATCCATTTATAAATGCTACGGTAAGAGTTAGTGACGTAGGACAAAAAGAGAGAAATGCCACTTATGGTAGGGGAGTGGGGAGGTGGATGGGTCCAACAAACACTGGACTTTTAACCAGGAGACTGGTGTTCGAATCTGTTGTTGATCTGTCTTTTGTTTTGCAAGTTACGTCCGTGACATTTGTCACGTGACTTTTGACGTGTTTTACTTAGTTTATTTACTTAAAGGTCTTTCAGGTCTTTTACATTATAAAGCAGGTTTAAGTGCTATATAAATACTGTTAAACTATCAAAACACTCAATATGCGGAGAAATACACACAGCCTGTATTCAGAAATTGTGTGTTTGAAACAAGCCTTTAGGATTTCTGTCCATTTGTGATGTCACAAATATACAATATTTAGACCATTAACGGTTTTAAACGTAAACATTCTAAATGTGTCCCAGTTTATTTCCTGTTGCAGTGTATGTAAATAACATCAGCTGACAGGAAGTAAATATGGACCCAAACTGTTACCTAGCAACGCAATTCTGTTACAATTCCATTGAAATGCACTCAAACGGAGTGTTTCAGACATATTCAGACAGACAGTACAAGGAAAATAAAGTTTTATTTAACATTACAGCATGTAAACATGTTCTAGTAGAAACACAAAATACGTAAGTATGAACCTGAAAATTTGCACAATATGGGACCCGTTAAGATGTACAGTTAATCCATTTAATATATCTTAATATAATCAAATAGGGCTGTCAAGTGTCAAAAACATTTGCGACGGCCAAAATGTCGACCTTGAGACTTCAAAACCGCAGTCCACAAACCAATAGATGACATCATGGTGACTACATCCACTTCTTATTAGGGCTCAGAATCGATTAAAATATTTAAATGCGATTAATCGCATGATTGTCTATAGTTAATCATGATTAATCGTAGATTAATATTAATATGCTGCTTTATGCAAATGTATGTATATATTTATTAGTAGAAATCAGTGAACAACACAAAACACTGACAAATATTGTCCAGAAACCCTCACATTTAGCATAAAACATGGCGACAACAGCTGTCAGTGTGCTGACTTGACTATGACTTGCCCCAAACTGCATGTGATTATCATAAAGTGGGCATGTCTGTAAAGGGGAGACTCGTGGGTACCCATAGAACCCATTTACATTCACTGATCTGGAGGTCAGAGGTTAAGGGACCCCTTTGAAAATGGACATGACAGTTTTTCTACTGGATTCTTTAGGTTTTGTTGTTTCCTTTGATACCATTATCTTCACTCTAGCTTTAAAACTGAGCCTGCTACAACCTCTGGAAGATTGATTGCATTAATGCATTAAAGAAATTAGTGACGTTAAAACGGATTTGCTTAATGCAAATCCAGTTGTTTATTAATTAAAAATACCCTTATTTACTTACATTAATGTGTAAAAGAAAGTAAAGTACTCAGTTTCATAGTGTGGGCCATGATAACAGATTTTGGTGACCCACCCTGTCACCCTTACTTTGTGGTAATGTAGTGCAGACTTTTTCAATCAATATGCACTTTTGAACTGCCAACAATAATGTAACTCTGACAACAGTGGAAGCAGAGCGTTGGATGACCCAACCTCTGCAAGTTGACAGCAAAGCAGTAAGTATTGATGGGAAGTATACATCAGTAGTCGTAAATGCAGTGGGCTACCATATACACATTTTAGAATGGACCTTTCCTTTTGAGTGTTTTGTAGAAGTACCCAGGTATTTTTTACAGTGCAGGTCTTGTCCCCTGGAGGGCCCGCTCAGCTCGTGGTTGTCAGGGGCTTTACGATCACCTCCTCCACCTTGGAGATCAGTGAACGCTGGCAGCGGTTGGCTTTGACCCGCGCTCGAGCTCCTCAGATTTACGGCTCCCCTGTGGTTTTAAGGCCGCCGGGTGGGGGGAGCCAGCGGGGGGCGGCGGGGTCGGCTAATTGAAGTCTGCAGATGACGGGTGTGCTGTGATTTGTGTGCTGACAGGCAGTGTAATTACACGGCTGGTCAGAATGAACATTACAGTAGTTAAGAGCTTTCGTGGGCGCTAACTCGGCCAATAAAAGGATCCTTACACTTCAGTGTTTGTAAAGCGGTGCTGCTGCCATGCTGCTGTGAGTTTGTGAGAGGGGGGCATACATTTCTTTATCCTTACCTTTGACCAGGAAACCTCTGGATATATAATATATATATACTGCATAACATGCAGTTTCCCATAAAACACAAAGAAGGTCAAGTATTCCAAGCATAGTGGTCATACATGACAGTGCTTCCTTTCCCGGAGTTTGTAGTGTGGTAGTTGCTAAAAATGGAGAAGAAAAAATGTGAAGTTTACTGAGAAAATCTTGAAATAAAATGTGAACTTTCTTACAGACACCAGTTAGATATTAGATACTAGAAAGTTAGTTATTAAACTAGTTGGACATATCGAGAAATCTAAAGCCAAAAATGTACATTATAAGATTAAAGAGGAAAGAAAGAGAAGACAATCTTAAAGGAACAGTGTGTAACATTTAGGCGGATCTGTTGGCAGATATGAAATATAATAATAAGTATGCTTTCTTTAGTGCAGGGGTCTGCAACCTGTGGCTCTTTAGCTCCTCTCCAGTGGCTCCCTGTGGATTTTTAAAACAAATTAATGGAAATGAATAACTGTTTTTTTGTTTACATTTTCATTTTTATTTATCATTGTTGTAGGTCTATGGTACGACGGTACGACGAAGTATTAGGGCCACATTGAGGAAAAAAAATAAATCTGAGATTTCGAGAATAAAGTCATAATATTCCGAAAATAAAGTTGTAGGTTCATGTGAAAAAAAAAGTCGTAGTATTATGAGAATAAAGTCATAATATTATAAAGTAGTAATTTTACATGTTATTTTCTTTCTTTCTTGTAAAGTTATGACTTGATTTTCGTAATATTACGACTTTTTTCTCTCGTAAAGTTATGACTTTATTTTCGTAATATTGCAACTTTTTTTCTCGTGAAGTTATGACTTTATTCTCGTTATATTACGACTTGCCCTAAATGGCTCTTTTCATAGTAAAGGTTGCTGACCCCTGCTTTAGTGTATAATCACCTGACAATCAGAATCACTGTGTTTTTGTTAGTTTAGAATGAGCCATTTATATCTCCATAGGGAGCGGGTCCTCTCCACGGAGCCGGCCGCCATGTTTCTACAGTAGCCCAGAACGGACAAACCAAACACTGGCTCTAGAGAGGGCAATTCACGTTTTCATGTCGACCACCGTAGTTCTTCTACACGCTTCAGTCGGTTGCAATCTGCAACCTCACCGCTAGATGCCGCCAGATCCTACACACTGCACCTTTAAATAGCATTATTATCTCTGTCAGGTGTATGTGTTCAGTCATGTGTATGTCTATCTGTCCACGGCTAATCCCACATACTACTGGACCAATCAGCCTAAAACTTTTTGTGCACATTTATGACGACGCTCTCGTGGTTGCGGTGATTCCCCATTTTTGAAAAACATATTTGATTGACTGTTTTACTGTTCAATGACTGCTGACTCCTCACTACTCTTAACGGGCCGGTAGGAGCCGCAAGTGATCAACAACTGCTTCAGTAGCAAAATGCATTATCGGCAATCGGCTAGGCTAAAAACAATCCTTACCTAGTCTGTTGCAGGTCACATTTTGGCCTCTGTCGTGGCTCAAAAACTGACATCCGTGGAAAAGTTTGGTCTCATTTTGAATTGGAGCATCTGCGGATTAATTCTATACCTGATATGTTATGATCCACTAAAGTGAGGCACGATATGAGATGAAAAAAAACATCTTTTTTGATTGTCAACTGGTGATATTCAACTCTTCTTTGTTTGGGAGTGGCGAGGGAGACACACCTGGCAGAGATCTGCACTCTACTGAGTGCATTTTTCTAGTTGTTTTTGCCTCTTTTTTTAGTCTCTTGGGGGATGCAGAACAAACACAACATCGTTATACCACCTTATAAACTTGATATGGTGACACTCACCATCAACAGTTTCTTCTGTATCTCAGTTGTTACCTTGCACTATATTCATTTTTAACAGTTTCTTCATCTCCTGTTATTTTTATACCTGGTATATTTTTTTTATACTCTGTATTACTTACCTATGCCGTTTTTACTAATATGTTTTGCGCTATGGAACTGTGATGCTGGAAACTTGAATTCAATAAAGTTACTATCTATCTATCTATCTATCTCAAGTGCGGAAATTACGTGACGGATAAATCAACTTTGAATTCTGGTTTCACATGGAACACAAACACCGGTCTCCTGAATGAAAGTCTGGTGTTTATTGACCCACCTATGAACCCCGACACCCTCCATTCACGGCATTCGCCACTTGTATACTTCCCGGTTCACAATTACGTGGACTCCATATGAATTGATTTAATGCTAACAATCACAAAAAAAATGTAATTACAATGTCTATGTACACGAATCAATACATACATTAAATACATTACATTTTGTGATTATTTCACAAACTACTGTGCGACTGGGCTGAATATGCATTTTAAATGATTATCAATAATATACCAATATATTTATGATTTCCGTTACGTTTTTAGATAAAGTTGTAAAGTCTTGTGTAAAATAATCACAAAATAAAAAAGCACTTTTAATTCAATAAATCTCTTTGGAAGTGATGCCAGGGCTGGTGAGGGAGTTAACAGGCAGCTCCATATACTGCAGCCACATGTTGGGTATTTAAATGGCTGTGGTAGCAGCGTGTATTTGTACATGCCTTTTATGCGTATCGGTGTATCCATCCAGCCCTAATGCGGCCTCAAGGCTCGGCCTCTCTGGAAAGATCCAGAGGCCAAAAAGATAGTCGTGGACAAAAACAAAAACACACCCCAAACCACACGTCATCCCAGGGAAATATGGTAATAATATAGGAGGAAGTTTACATTTGTAAAACTATGCGTTATTTGTCTTAGCTTTCGTTTATGACGGAGAGTCGGCCGTGATGAGGGAGACCATTTTCTGAAATGTTTCTGGACGTGGACCACAGAGCAGCCAACACCCCTGTCTATCTTTAGAGCAGGGAATCCACCCAAGAGCTGTCAGTCGAGCCGCCAAATCCATGACTGCTAAAACTCTCCAGACCCCCAAACACCAACAGCATCATTCAGAGACATCCACCCGCCCACCACGCACACACACACACACAGCAGGCTCTGATACTGTAAGATGTTGGAGGTGTTTGGTAGAAAGGGTAAATAAATTAAGGCCTCTGCATCATCACTGTGGCTTACGTAAGAGCAGCTCGCCCACAGAAAGAAAAAAAAATAAATTAAAAACGACTTCTTTTTTTCTCAAAATGCTTGCAAAAAGCAGCAAAGATTTATCTACTCTGAAAGTTAACTCAATACCTAATTTTTCTTGGACTCCACCTTTGTTTTTCCAAGTGCTGGGAACTGTGCATAAAAAGGTCAAAGAAATAATGGTTTACAAAAAAAAACAAAAACGAGTTGCATTAAATTTGTGAAATAGAAAATTGCTGCTGCTGAAAAAAAGATTAATGACTCTGGCTGTGGGCTTTGTGGATCTCTCTGGTGCTGTGCAGCGAAGCACTTAATAAATCACTGCTGTGCATACAAGGAATTAATAGGGATGGTGTGTTTTCATGGTTTGTGTTGGTGCCAGATCTCAGAGAGCCTGATCTGGCCCCGGCTCTAATCTGTTTTTCAAAAGTCACCTTAGAAGCCTGCTGTTACCTCGCTCTCCTTCTGATCCAAGCATAACGAGGGGAAAGCATTATGGTGTGTTTAACATGAATTAACACATGGCGATAAATTGATAGATTGATCAATATCTGCAGTTTAACTTGTAACTGTTCTCTCCGGGGGCGTTTCTTTGAAAGGCGGTTTCCTCATTTCATTGGTAGAAAATGTAGTCTAGACACCAAATCAGTATTTTTCAAAACGGTAGCAAATTACCAGTATATACCAGTATTGGAGGTGTCAGGAACAGCGGGTCAGTTTCCACTCATTACATGCAGAGTGTCTTTTCAAAATAAACTTCCTTCTTCACAGGAAGTTAGGTTTAGGCAATAAAATCACTTAGGTAGGGTGAGGAAAAGATGGTGGTTGATGTTGACTTGACAGACTAACAACTCACGGACTGTGTCAATTTATGCACCAGTCATTTCAAAATAAAACGACTTAGTTAGGTTAGGAATAGATGGTATGAGTAGACTTGCACACATACTGTCGGCTACCAGGAATTTGGTTATTTTGCTCTCATTGCACGACGGAAATAGAAATGCAGCTAAAAACAAGGTCAACAAATCTGAACAAGAGTGAGGAAATTAGATAAATATACATGTCAGGTGCTTGTAACATCACCTCTGATGATGATGTAGATAGGAATGTCACGGTACCAGAAATCTAGTAGTCGATACCAGTACCAGTGAATTTCCACAATTCTCGATACCAATTCGATACCACGGTAAAAAAACAACAACAACAACAATAAATCCCCTGTAATTCAACACGCACTCTTTTATTAAAAACATTTAAACATTACAAAAAACAGAGGCATGTAGCTTTTAAGTAATAAATAAAAATAATTGATACATTTCGTTCATTTTGGCGTATCAGCGGCATGTTATCAATCGATAGTCAGACGACGGACACTATATACTGACCGTGAACGCATCTGGTCGGTCAGCTCAGAGTAGTAGGAGAGGGAGGCAGAGGATTTGTTGTCGAAGTGAAAAGTAAACGCACCTATTTGGCAATATTTCACGTTTAATCCCAACGCTATAAGGGAACCAGAACATTAATGAGGTAATCACCGAGAGGCGGATGGAGCCGTCACAGCCGGTGTGCACGGAGCGGCGGCGCCAGGTAGACACCCGCAGCGGAGCCCCGCAGCAAAAGCTCTACCGGACACACCGCCAACCGACAGTAAAGATCAGTCATTCTTGTAAAATGTCCGGTGTAATCGGTAACACCGGTGTTGTCACAAGTTTATTAACATTTTCCTCACCATCACATCACTACCAATGACCACTACAGGCATCATACAGTACTTTTGGTACTGTAGAAAAAGAGTACCGTCACTTTTTTAAAATTTGGCATCGACTTGGTACCGAATCGGTTCTCTGACATCCCTAGATGTAGAAGGTCGGGACAAGCCCGCCTGATCTTCTCTGCACCCCCCCTCCACCCCACCACACTGTGATTTCTGCCTATGCCACTGAATCTAACTTCAGTAGTTTTGTTGCCTAAACCTAACCAAGTCGATCTTTCCTAAACCTAACTAAGCAGTTTATTTTGAAAAGACTGGAGCGGAAATTGACACGTGCGTCACGTGTTGCTGGACATTCGTAGGAAAATGCACTAAAAATACGTTGTTGAATGACGCGCTGAGCCGTGAGACTGTGTTGGTTTCAGCTTAGAGCACTTACAGTATGTGCTCCTGTTGTTATGTGCAACAGCGCCCCCAAATATCCTCACAGTAAATAGAGAAAACATTTTACAAAATGATTTTGTATCTAAAGTGTTATGAAAATTGACCATATTTTTTTCTCATTTTATTTTCGAATGTATGTAATTGCCGCTAACTAGGCTGGCAGCAGGACTATAGAGGGGATGGATTAATCCGCATTGGGGCACCGGGACAAAAAGGTGGTTTTGGCCCCTACCTCCACTTCCCAAGTTAGGTTGACATATTTTGATTATTGACCTTACATGCGTATAAACTGATAAAGGTATTAAAGGTCCCATATTGTAGGAAGTGAGATTTCCAAGTTTTTTTTTAAATTTAAAGCAGGTCAAGGTGCTATAAACGCTCAATGTGCAGAGAAATGCACACAGCCCATATTCAGTTTAAACGAGCCCTCGGGACTTCTGTAAGGTTGTGATGTCACAACTATACAATCACCGGTAGAAGTGCTGCTAAACTCCGTAGTAGTCCCCGGCTGCAGTGACGCTGTGAAGACGGCGACAACGCAGACGCAAACGACCTGAAAACGCTGACCAATCAGAACAGACTGGGCTTTTTTGGAAAGGGGGTCTTAAAGAGACAGGCGCTAAAACGGAGGTGAATACAGGTATATTCAGACAGACCGTATGAGAAAAATAATGTGTTTTTTGAACATTAAAGCATGTAAACATGTTCTAATAGAAACTCAAAATACAAGTATGGACCTGAAAATGAGCATGATATGTCTCCTTTAAAACTCATATGGCCCCAATTGACAGATGGCCCCGCCACAAGACAGGGCCTCAATGTCAGGTAAAAATACAGGATCCTCCTTAAAGGTCCCATATCGTGCTCATTTTCAGGATCATACTTGTATTTTGTGTTTCTACCAGAACATGTTTACATTCTGTAATGTTAAAAAAAAACGTAATTTCCCTCATACTGTCGGCCTGAATATACCTGTATTTACCCTCCATCTTAAAAGCTCTGTTTTAGCGCATTGCGACGAAATTGCAACAGAATTGCGTTGCTAGGCAACAGCTAGGGTTCATGTGTACTTCCTGTCAACTGATGACATTCACGTACACTGCAACCAGGAATAAACTGGGACACATTTAGAATGTTTATGTTTGAATTTGGGTAAAAGGTCTAAATATTGTATATTTGTGACATCACAAATGGACAGAAATCCTAACAGCTTCTTTCAAATGCAGAGTTTCTGAATACGTGCTGTGTGTATTTCCCTGTGGATTGAGCGCTTCGATACTTTCACTGTATTTATTTATGCCTGCTTCATAATCAAAAAAACATGAAAATCTCACTTTTTTATAATATGGGGCCTTTAAGGCCACTTACCACTGCTGTTTATATCTGTATCAAGCAAATTTTCAATTAATCAAATTACTACACAGTAATGACTGAACAGTGAACCTGTTGGTAAACCAGCGTAAACCCAGCTGCTTTGGTTGAAACTTCCTGAAAAAATATGGTGTTTTAAAAATGTAATGCGACTTAAACTGTGATAGATTCCATATCAAACATATTTAAGTGTTTTTGCAATCTACTTAATAAGGAGTGTCATTAAATCCCTTTGAATAAAGCAAGACAGGCGACATGATTCATACCCTTTGGAGAATAAAACACCTTTGCTTCAATGGAACTTTTTCATTTCCAGTCTTCCAATAACATGTATTCAGCTAGATTATAGACGTGACTGTCTTTTTAAATGGAAAAACTGTGGCACAGATGATTTGTGGCACAGTGTGTTTGCTGAGTCCACCCCTGGTTAGCGGTGTGGGCTGCAGGGTGTGCTGCGCAGTCAGCTCTGATTAGAATGAAGCAGAGATCACAGTGAAGCTGTCAGGCTGCATGTCTGCACGCTCTGATCCTCAAACATCATTCACAATCAGGAAGAAATGCACAGAGTCACTCTGTCGTCGTCACATTAAAGCAGAACTTGCAGATTAGAAGTCATTAACCTTTGTAATGGTGTTAGCATATATTTCAATACCAATATGATGACTTCTTGTATTTTAGGTACTGATAATAGAATTATATATTTTTTCAATACATTACTGAACATAAACCTAAAAAAAAAAAAGCCACACTTTTCAAATGTATAAGTAAATTAACCCCTTCAGATCCTAGCAATGAGCATCAAATATAATTGGTTTCAGCCATAGACTGTATATAAGAAGTGGACGTAGCCACCATGACGTCACCCACTGGTTTATTGACTACCGTTTTGAAGCCTCGAGTTTGGCATTTTGGCCGTCACCATCTCGTTCTTGTTAGAGCCAGAAATGACCATATTTGGACGAGGGGGAGGAGCAAGGCTCAGCGAGGCAGTACCATAGGAAAACAATGGTTTTGCTGGCGAATATGCTGCTTTATGCAAATGTATATATTTATTATTGGAAATCAATTATTAACACAAAATAATGACAGATATTGTCCAGAAACCCTCACAGGTACTGCATTTAGCATAAAACAATATGCTCCAATCATAACATGGCAAACTGCAGCCCAACAGGCAACAACAGCTGTCAGTGTGTCAGTGTGCTGACTTGACTATGACTTGCCCCAAACTGCATGTGATCATCATAAAGTGGGCATGTCTGTAAAGGGGAGACTCGTGGGTACCCATAGAACCCATTTACATTCACATGTCTGGAGGTCAGAGGTCAAGGGACCACTTTGAATATGGCCGTGACAATTTTTCCTCGCCAAAGTTTTGCCTAAGTTTAGAGCATTATTTCACCTCCTTCATAACAAGCTAGTATGACATGGTTGGTACCGATGGATTCTTTAGGTTTTTAGTTTCATATGATATCAGTATCTTCACTCTAGCTTCATTCTAGCCCGTTACAACCTAAAAATCACAAGTTGCATTAATGCGTTAAAGAAATTAGTGACGTTAAAACAAATTTGTGTTATTATCGCGTTAACTTTGATGGCCCTAAATATAATACAGTGTTATGGTGGAGGAGGGTATAAACCAATCAGGTTAGCCTATATTTTCCTTTATTACGGCTTATAACTGATCTATGAAGCATTGGTAAATTATTTATTAACCATTAATAAAGCCATTAGCTACAGAGTCAGTAAAGCTTGGAAAGTGATACCTCCATGAATACTTATGTTTATTTAATGGGGTGACAACTAAGCTGTCTCCATGTCAACCTTGCAAAGTCTATTTGATGAGGAAGTCCATGAGATGTGGTTGAAAGTAGCAGAAAAAAAGCTAGAAAGTGGCCCCTTGAACTAAGATCTCTGTTTTGTTAAAATGCATTTAAGATCTTTCTAGATTAAATCACTCAATCTTTGAACCCATGTGAGTATAGAGCGCTACAGGAATGAGTCCTAAAAGCAGATAATGAGTTAGCATTTATTAGCACTTCCTGTTCCCTCATCTGGAGGTCAATGGGTTTTTTGAATTGGAGAAATTTTAACGTTTTGTTCTACGATATAAAATACATCAGTAAATATCTCACTTGTGAATTTTGAAACCTTTACAAGTCTTAAAAAAGACGGTTGCTAACAAGCGGCTAAATGAGACTACTAAACGTTCATGTGACTGTGGTGTAGTTGGTTTACAGCCCAACGTTATCTTTTTACTTCTGGTGATTGCATTTACACAAATCATAAAGTGGTGTTCATTTTCCGGAGATTATCTTGCTGAACAAAACGTGTAAGTATCATAAATGTGTGTTTGCCACAGAGTTTATTTTCTGGAATAATCCAAAACCCAATGGAACAATCCCCATTGGCTTTTTGACAATCCCCATTGGCTTTTTGTTGAGGGAACCAGGGCGATGCTAACTTCCTGGCTGGCCTACAAAAATAGGCCATCCTGTAGCACTCTATTATTATTATGTTGTTACCTGATGGCTTTCATGACCAACATATTTGCTTTGTGGGTTTTAAGAAAGTCTACTCGGAAGACGTCTAATTAGCCTTAAAATAAACATTTATAAATAAAATATATACAGACACAACTGCTAAAAGAACTTCTCCAAACAGTTTTGTTCATGCACAATAACAAACATTTAGGAGAAACTATACATTGTTGTCCTGCCCATGTGTACAGTGAAAACACATGTATGGATAAAACAGACATTCATGTAAAAAAAGAAATCCACTATTGTGTCTCAATCATTTCTTCTTCATGGGTGGAGGGTAGGAAGAACAAAGTCAGGTCTGAAGGGGTTAACGCAAACAGTTGTACAAGATCACTGCAGAATAAAATACTGTATCAAATTATGATTTAAATCAAGAAATATCCGATTACAGAGTACATTAACGAGAACCAGAATCCCGGGCCAAAAATGGACTGTTTTCCACATTTGCTGAAATGAGCATTCAGTGGTTCTGGAAGGCTCCGTCCTCGTCCGTGCTGCTATATGATGGATCAGATTCATTTATTAAAGTAACGGTAAATATGAGCCAGCTGTTCGTGCAACACTTTTAATTCTGACTTCTGATAGTCATTTTTGTTATAACCACATTTACTCTATATTATATTATGATAATCAGATGAAACTTCTGTCATGTTTGTGAAATCTGTGTTGTATTCATCTGCGTTGTTTAGCCTTGCTTTTGCTTATTGTGTCACAGTCCCGCAATATTGAAGGTTATTTCGGACGTCCACGTGAGTTAGATGGTATGGCGTTAGAACTTGACCATCAGGTCATTTTATAGCACAGTGAGGAAGGCACACGTACTGCAGCCGATCAGCTCAAGTGCTGCTTTTAACGCTGTAGCCCATCTAAAAAAAGGCCATATATGTGAGATCTGTTTGATACAGGCACTACTGTGAAAAATAAATACTTTACTTTGATTGGAATTCCCAACCAAAGTGTGGTAAACAAAAACCAAACTTGAGACCTGAAAAAATTCCCAATATTCTGGCTGTCATTGTAGTTTTGTCCTCTAAATGCTGTTTTTCTGCTGACAAAAATAACATACGAGAGGAAATATTGAATTGTTTTCATTTGTTTTGGCATGGAAGCATAAAAGATCTCAATATCTGTTAACGGTCAGCTATAGTAGAATTGTAAAGCTTACAATAACAATTGTAATCTTGTGTTAATATTCATATTAATGTTATTGTGTATTTGCGTTTTGTATTTTGATGCTTTGGCAACACTGTTTTTTGAAACTTTCATGCCAATAAAGCCACATTGAATTGAAGTGACCTGAATGTCTACTGAGAAACAGAAAGCAGAAATGAATGAATTTCTGAGTATTATTTTTATTCATGATGATTACTATTTCTAAGCATACCTGTTTTTTATCAACCACAATAATACAAAGCCAATATATCACATTGCCTTATGTGTCCGATTATTCCCATTTTCTGAAAGGGCTTTTACATTTTGGACTGTGTGTGTGTATATATATATCGATATATATATATATATCGATATATATATAGATATATATATATGACACTGACATTCACAGGTCATCTAAGGAGCACATGACCAATTTTTTGACAGTTTGAAGACTGATTTACTTTATTAAATGGTGACGAACGTTAAAACCATTATGCAGTAGTCCAATTCGTGTTCGACCAGGTTTCAGCAACCTTCACTATCAAAAGAGACATTTTAGGCCAAAAAACAAACAAAAAATAATCTGTCTGGAGCCGCAAAATATTTGAGCATTGTGACGAAGGTAACACAGTTTATAGTCTAAGTATTTAGGATATAAGTCTAATGCAGTAAGGGCCAAAGACAATGTACTACGGAATATTAGGGCCACATTGAGGGAAAAAAAACATCTGAGATTTCCAGAATAAAGTCAGAATATTACGAGAAAGAGTTGTAATATTACGAGAATAAAGTCACAACTTTACGAGAAAAAAAAATAACACGTAAAATTACTACTTTATAATATTATGACATTATTTTCATAATACTACGACTTTTTTCTTGTAATATTATGACTTTATTCTTGAAATCTCAGATTTATTTTTTTTTCCTCAATGTGGCCCTAATACTCCGTCGTACCGTCGTACCATAGACCTACAACAATAAGAAATAAAAATGAAAATGTAAACAAACAGTTTAGTTACAGTTTAATGAATAACTGTAAAGAACAGTTATTCATTTCCATTTTTAAAAATCCACAGGGGATAGGAGAGGGGGTAAAGAGCCACATGTGGCTCTGAAGCCGCAGGTTACTGACCCCTGTGTTAGCCCACACAGAAAACTAGTGGATGACAAAAGCTTCTTCACCGTGACGATTTGTTGCTTTTAACTGTAACACACACAGGGCGCCTGGTAGCTCCCTGCGTGGAGTGAGTACCTTTAAGGCTGAGTTGTTACTGCAGCGGCCCGGGTTCTAGTCCAGCTCAGGGCCTATTCTCCCTCTCCCCTGTCTTTCCTGTCTGTCTCTCTCACTATCTAAATGATGAATGTGTGACGCACATTTTTCTTTATCACTTTAGACACTTTAAAGACTAATTAATTAGTCTAATGGAAAGATTATTATCATTACAGCCGCAGGGCCGTACCAAGAATTTTAGCAATACAGAGGTCATCATGAGGCCAAGTCCCCGTCCAAAGTTTTTTTTTTTTTTTTAAGGTTATATGAATTGGATTTTTCTTATTTTATCTAACCAGTTAACAACTCAGTTGTATTTTTTGTAGGGCTGACAATCCTTTGAAATATTTAATTGTATGGTTGTCCATAGTTATTCACGATTATCTGTTCAAAATGTACCTTAAAGGGAGATTTGTCAAGTATTTAATACTGTTAACAACATGGGGGTGCATGGGCAAATATGCTGCTTTATGCAAATGTTTCTGAAAATTGTATTTCTCCACACTGCCAGTTGAGAAAAAAGGTTGTCTTTTTTTTGCCTTAACATAGATATATTGGGTCAAATAATACTGAAATCCGTCTATAAACTACCCAACATGTGTTAGTTATTTTAAATTGTAGGATGTAGCTACCCCCAAATTGCATGAAAACCAACAAAGGACATGGTTTCAGTAGCTGCAGCACTTATCTTAAGTGACTCTCATTTTGAAAACTAAAGATTTTTTGATTTCCCCTTGATCTACCTTTTGAAAAACCTCTGCCCAATACTTCCAGATTATAAACGACAGAGAATCTAACAGCAGTCCGGGCTGATCTCCACACATCCACGGCCCACATATACTGTCACCACTTAGCCGAAATATTGTTTACTCTTTATGCCAGTAACATACACTCGGTGTCCACTTTATTAGGTACGCCTGTACAATCTATTCAGTCCAACAGCTCTGCCATTACAAAGCTTAGAACGTTCAGTTTTCGTCGACATGGTTGGAAATGATTAAATTCAATGACATGCCATGCGTTATAACTATTATTAAAGTCACAGTTATATAAAAATATGTGTATATGTATGTAAAATACTTCGAGGTACATACATGGAATCTGACCTCTGCATTGAACCCATCATATAAGCATTTGGGGGTTCAGTGTCTGGCTCAAGGACACTTCGATATGCAAACAGTAGGAGCCGGGAATCGAACCGTTAACCTTGTGGTTAAAGGATGACCAGCTCTACCACTAAGTTGCTTTCTCACAGGAGGGGTCAGAATATTAGAAACCTCACAAATATATTTATTTATTTTTTATCCTTTTTGCATCTGCAGTGGGTGTGGTTTGGGTGGGAAGTAGCTAGGGAGGGGGATAAATACCAAAATATGGAGGGACAATCATTTACATTTGTGCTTTATTTATTTTTATATATTATTATTTATTTTTTATTTTAATGTATTTATTTTTAATTTATTTTTATATATTATTTATGTTTCTCTATACCTGATGTTACACCCAATACATTATTGCAGAAACATAAGCCCCTCTGAATCTAATGCAGTCCTCACACTCACTATGAGCTCAATGTTGAAATACAGAACTGAAAAAAATGAATAATTATAAGCATCATAAAAGTAGACTTTATGTCAAAACATTTGTATTGGACATTAGACATGTGTACCTAAAAAACTGCTTCAAAAACAGCTAATTAAGGAAGTCAATTTCACTTCCATAATTTAGGCTATATGGGAGTAAATATTTATTATGATAATCTTTGTGCACTTTTGGAGTGTTTATTTTGCAGCTCTCATTTCCTCAGAGCTCTGGCTCTAGACTTGTGTTGATCATCATCTGAGTAACAGGAGCTTCTTCCACCTGACAGAAAAGAGAGAGAGTCTATACAGCTCGTTATTTTCTATTCGATGTCATCCTGCTTTCCTACAGAGCAGAGCAGGGTTAACTGTTGATGCCATTTCATTTCATTTTTTTTTAAACCGGAAAAGGTCGCCGTTGTTGTTGTTGTTGTTGTTGTTGTTGTTGTTGTTGTTGTTGTTGTTGTTGTTTTAAACACCAACTGTAGGAGCCAAAACGTGCATTTAGCCTGCGTTGTATTGGGATAGAGCGGGTCGCCCACCAATCGGAAGGTCGGCGGTTCGATCCCCGGCTCCTCCAGTCCACATGAGTAAGACACTGAACCCCAAATGTCTCCTGAAAGCTGATTCATCGGTGTGTGAATGAGTATCTAAATCAGAACCTGATGGGCAAAGTTGGCACCTTGCATGATATCCTCAGCCATCAGTGTATGAATGTGCGTGTGAATGCTGACATGTAATGTAAAGAGCTTTGAGTGGTCGGAAGACTAGAAAGGAGCTAATTAAATATAAAGTCCATTTACTATTGTTTATTGTTATTATTTATTTAATTATTTAGGCTGCACGCGTTCTTTTGGTTCTATTATTTCCGGTAATGCGCATGGTTCACTTTATTCACCTGCACTCGGACGGCGGGATTCAGACAGAGAGAGTGAGCTAGGCTCCGAGATGTTCTGCTTTCAACGGCCTACTTTAATTTGTCCATAATAACACTTGTTGCCTGTCATTGTTTTCATTTAATAAACAATCAAACGCATCTGGATTTCAGTATCCAATAGATTTGTTTTACGCATCACAGTAACGAGCCTTATAGCCTCTTAGAGCGGATTTTTGATTAATAGTAGACGCTATATAAACTATAATGTGAACATATCTGTACTTTTGCAGCATATAGCGTCACTTTTCCTCCAGTTATTTTCTCGTTTTAATGCGCTCAGCTTCACCTTTCTCTTTTTTTTTCTCCTGCGCTGTCCAGTTGTGACAGTCTGATCAGGGAACTGGGAGCTCAGGAAAAAAAAAACGGGAAATTAATTTTCGAATCTCTCCTCCCCAATATCAAAATAATGCCTATTATTATTTAAAATAAATAAATAACTAAAAAAATAAAAATAAGACCAACGTCTCTCCCCCTCGAAGAAAAAGTCAGACAACATATTGATGGTGTTTCATTTATATTTTAATGAATACTCGTTGTCCTTTTACGTAGGTTTTGCTTATTTTTGCAAAATAAAAAAAACACAAAAATGTGGGCATATTGTTCATAACAGCTGTGTGGTGATGCTGCGCTCTGCTCAGCCTCGGAGTGTTTTTACAGCCTCCACGTTTCCTCTGTGACTGAGCTGAGCCGAGCCGAGCCGAGCCGAGCGCAATGAATAATGTTACAACGGAAAAAAAAATAAAATACCAGAATCACAACATTTAATATCCACAGAAATGTCACATAGAACATTACGATATATTCAGACCCGTCAGTCCGAGCCGAGCCGAGGCGAGCGTCACGTGCACCCTGGCGTGCTCAACATTACAAAACCAACTTAAATTAAATATAAATAGCGGACACACAGGATCAATAATAAAATGTAGATTATGTACAAACTGTGCAACATGGCAACACGTTTCATCACACCACCAGCATGCCGTCGAGTCCACGCCACTTCCCACTAGATATATGTACACGCACACACACGCACACACACGCACATACACACACACGCACGCTGTTCCTATCAGCTGTCTGAGTCCTGCTCGCTCTTCTCCTCCGGTTTCTCCGCGGACGGTTTGGCTGATTTGTTCCATTTCTGAGAGTTCTCTGATTCCTCTGATGAAGACCTTTTCTGCCTCCTCCACTTCGCGCGTCTGTTTTTGAACCAAACCTAAACGTGATAAAAGAGCACAGTTTTAATATCTAAGCCTGAAGGATTTTATTTTATGTTTTGCTATAAGGCGAATTCATGTTTCCGGTTTGTCATCTGTCATTATTTCAAGATTCCATCGCTTAATTTGTACAGGAGTAGCCTACAATTAATATCCACACATTTCTCACACATATTAGCTTTACATATTTCCTTAATGAAGCTCTACAGGTTTTGTTTTCTTATTGTATATTCGTTGCCTGTGATTATGAGGAGTGGTGTGTTGATATGTGGAAGTTTCCCTGTTTAGCCGTTAATGTCTCATTCCCTCCCACAGCGAGTCAAGTCAGTTAGATTTATAGATATTAAAGATAAAACCCTAAATCACACATGTGCGTTAAAGGGCTTCACGATGCGTAAATTGTCTTATTTATTCATTTATGAGTTATTTTTTATTTAGAAACTAATATTTTAAAAAAAAAAAAAAACATTATTCAAAGCATGATAAAAAAAAGCACAATTTTAATATCAAAACCTTAAATTTTCTTTTTTTTTTCACCTGCAACAAGTCAGATAATCTTTTTATTCTCGCGTTAAAATAACGTGAAACGTCAAGCGGACCCGGAACATTCTGCTGGGTTTTTTAACTTGTTAGTATGAATAATAATAATAATAATAATGATAATAATTATTATAGGTAGTAGTAACAGTAGCTTTTATTATTGTTATTTAGTTGCTTCATGTGGTTTTCCATAGAAAATGTCTTTTTTTTTCCACATCGAAAAATAATGAACCACAGCATATAGTCTAGAATAATGCATTTCTGTTGTAATTCCACTGTCAAAAATAATAATAACTTGCAATAAAACAAAAATAATAATTTACCGTGTGCTTTTTATAAAGTAAGATAAATTACGTCACCTCCTTTTCCTTTTTTTTAATTTATTATTTAGATGGGCTTTATAGGCCGTTAAAACGTGGAGACGGGCGAGACAAAAACTCTAATTAAATAATTCAAATTGATCAGTTACAATCGAAAATATATGATTAAAATAGTTAATTATCTAAAATGTATATAGATCAATATCAACAACTGCAATATGGCACATATTAATGTTCTAATCATAACAATAATAATATTGTTATTCTTATTATTATTCCTGTCAACCACATGTCCTAACTCCGGGTATAATGTCTGTGTTCCTGTAATGAACGCTGCTATTTTACAATAATCTAAAGTGAGAATCAGCTGAATGTTGTTTAGCTTGTATCGAATCCTAAAGCAACCAGAATCAGTGAAGTGTGTGGTTTGTAAAAAGCAGTGTATTAATCTGTTGTGTGTGTGTGTGAGTGTGAAAAGCCACGAAGCGCCTCTGACCTCGACCTTCTCCTCCCGGAGATGGACCTTGCGGGCCAGCTGCTCCCGGGTGCCGACGTCCGGGTACTTGGTCTCCTGGAAGAGGCCCTCCAGAGCCTCCAGCTGCTCGTCGGTGAAGATGGTGCGGTGCCTCCGCTTCCTGCGGCAGTGCAGCTGGTTGAGGAGCTGCAGTTCGGTCCGAGACAGGCTGCCCATGTTCATGTAGGACATCATCTGGTGGGGAACCGGAGAGATCAGCACCGAGCCCGGGCTGTCGTAGCCTGCACGGCGGCGGAGGGACGGGAGAAAACATCACGGTGAGTTGGGATGGTTGGAACAAATCAAAGTGCCACAGACAATATAGAAACACATAAACAGAGAATATAGAAACACATAAACAGAGAATATAGAAACACATAAACAGAGAATATAGAAACACATAAACAGCTCAGGAGTAATGTGGCTGATTGAAAACTCTGGCTTCGGTTGTGTACATTCACATTACAGCTGTTGCGTTAAATTGCAGAAATCTGAAACTGAAGCTTTATCTCTTTTAATGAATATTTTTGCTCATGCATTCAAAATAACAAATACTGTATATGTTAAAGACTGGGTTGACACAGCCCCCAGTTTGAAACTGCTTTCCCTTTTCTACATACAACATATAACTTTACGCATAAAGCAACACTTAAACGGAAACGGGTCATTGACATTTATCACTGAAACAGCACCGGGGTCATCAAACGAGCGAGATAAAGACATCAGGCGTGCATCTGGCATCACATTGGAATAGTTTGGAACCGGTTTATGTGTAAATGTGCAGATTCTTAGTCCGTGCGTAAAAACTTAACGCTGCAATTCGTTGTTTTACGCGTAAGATTAGATTTAATATGTGTGTCTTCGCAAAGAACTTTGTTATGGAAATACAGATTTAAGGACGTCATCAAAATATCAAATCATTATAGGTTGCAAATAAACTTCACAAACAAAAATCTTAATCAGCCCTTTAAATAATATATTGTCCTGTAATTGGGGGGTCAAAATGAGACCTTCATGGCGCAACGAATAAACCACCGTTTATTACACGGTGTCTGCAAATAACATGTTATTCTTGATAATGTGACGTAGTAAAATAGGAGAAAGACGACCAATCTTGCATTTGAAACATAGAAAAGGAAGACTTTCTAATGAGTTCTGTGTTGATTTGAGCCTAAATATGAGTTATGAAGAGAGAGCCTGCGGGTTCGGTTGTCCTACCTCCCGGGATGCACGGGCACTGCTGCGGGCCGAGGCCGGGTACGGAGCCGGGCACAGAGCCGCAGCACGGCGGCCCTCCTCCGACGCCCTGGACTTGCAGCTGTCCGTAGTAGTAGCCGTTATATCCTAACCGGGTCCCGTTCACGGACTGAACACCGGGGGGAGAAGGTCCGCACGTGGCCGAGTACAGTCCGTTGTAGTCGGCGTAGATAGAGTCCGTGAGTCCGGCGGACAGCAGCACCGGGCCGCTCCGGTGCAGCAGCAGCGGCTCCTTGCAGCTCGGCCGGCCGGACAGGATGCTGTCTATGCTGAACATCCCGGCGGGCATCACACCGGTGCGCGGCGGGAAACTGGAGAACTTCGGGAGGAAAGTGAAACTTGCTCGGTAGAAGAAGAAACGTCCTGGACTGAGAGACCTCCGTGGGAAAAAAAGTTCTCCTAAAACTGCGTCATTGTGACTCTGGAGGACACTTTTTTCTTCCCTGCGTCTCGTGTCTTGGATGCGGACTGCTGGTCTTAAATGGGACCCGCTGAGAGCTGCGCTGCTTTTATACCCTGCTGACGTCACGGCGGAGCGGCTGCTCTCGGATCAGCTGCTGCAGCTCGCGGTGTGAACCGGCCACACGTCTGTGTATTGAGAATTAATTCAATTAAGATAATCCGCACTGTTTGCAGACTTTTGGAAAAACTCTGTTGCTGGGTCACAGAGTAATCCGATTATTTCCTTGTCAGCGAAGGCATCATAATCTATGGAACACATTTACGTTAGGATTTACAATAAGGGGCCTTAATTCATGAAATCAGAATCAAATCTAAAAAACAACACCCAAAAAATAAGGAATTTATTATTAAATTCATAATCTTCAAATAATATTGGACCGGTAGCATATTTTTTAAATTGTTGTCAGCAGGTTTAGAAGAGGAGTTTGTTGCTTTGGATTTATATCATTCTATTTAACGGCAAATCACAGCCTGAATTTTGCGCGTAAAAGTGGTTAAGTGAGTTATTTCAAGATAAATGTTTGGCTATTATTAATTTAACAATTTTAAACAGACAATTTCAGGCCTATGCCTGCACAAAAACTCTATTCAATTATTTATGTTTTATTATAATTCATGCTAATGTAGGTTATTGATATAGGGACGCCATTATGTGTGTGGTCATTCCTTATTGTCATCATTATTATTATTAAATTATTATTTATTAATAATTTAGCATTAGTATAAACCCTCACAAGGAATATATGATTACAGGTAGAAGAAGTTAATCAAATAACCTCGTGGCCTGTGGATTTACACGGACAACATGTGCGTAACGACGCAGTAAAAACTGTAATCAAGGCTTTTTATTTGTTTTCCTCTCCTCTTCCTTACATGAGTAAATGAATGATAACTATATTTCCATGTCAGACAGAAGCCCCTGAGCATTATATGTGGGATTCATCTCATTATCCAGCGTCCGCTCGGCTCTCCGCGGGGAGCAGATCAGACCCCCGGCAGCAGCTCCTCTCTGCGGGGTCAACAACACCGAACATCTCCCCCCTGACCGGGATAAGATAACGGCCCCATTATCGCCTCCATTCAGCCTGGAAACAAGAATACTTATTGCATATTTACACCGCTAATCAACATGTGCTGAGTGCTGCTGGTTGTCTGTGTGGAGGAACGTGGATTCCCACTTCAGACCTTAATGGGACTCGCTGATTGCATTTAACACTCACCGTGGTGTTAACGCATGCTCCTTGTCAGGGCTGACAGATAAGTTTGTGATTTGAAAATGTGCCGTTCAGATATGGAAGATGATTAGCGCGCTGCGAATGCGGAATCAGAGCTCTGTTTGAAGCTTATTGTCCTCCACTAATGCGGTAAAGCAACTGATTTCAATCAGCTCTACAGCTGAATCCCGCCTATTTGTTTCCCTGCACGGAAAATATGAATATTTTAAATTGTTGAATGAAAATATTTATCCCCGCATTTAAACGTCAGCCCTGCACACCGCTGAAACCAATTTATACAGAATATGTTCAGAAAGACAGAAAGAAAGATATAATTTATTCCTTTCCGGGTTTTAACACAGACTTATCGTTTTATTGTTGTTATGAATTATGTTTTAAAATAACTTCATAATTCACGCAAACAAAAAAAAAGTTTATTGGTTAGATGTGATAATGTATGGGTATAAAAAGGGTGGGAAAAACATGCATTACTAAAGTAATATTACATATGATCCCTCGTTTCTTTATGTAATAATTCATTTATTTTTCCAATTTCATCATTCTGTGGAACCTCAGCTTTGATCGTGAAACAGAAATCCTATTTTCTGCACTGCGCTCTGTAAATGATATAGCAGTATTTCTATGGCTACGTGTACTTTTCTTATATTCCTTACTTCCAAAAAATGCTTTCTTTATTATCAAAGATAAGCAAATATGGATCACTAATTAAGAAATGTCTAATTCTGTGAGGACCAACAATGTGTGTTTACTGGTGAAATCTACAGAAATGCCTGTTAAAACCTGATTGGTGGATCCATTCCCCCTCACTATCCCCATCCTTCACTATCAACAGGAAAAGACCTGATCGAGTTCCTTTCACCCCTTCAGACCATGAAAACCTGTTGTTCATTATTACCTGTTAGTGTTATAACAAAAACATTGAGCAGATGGTTTGTCCTAACTTGCACAGCTCTTTCCCCGAGGCAACACATGGAAAATAACAATTGGGGAAATTCATATAAAAATGTGTTTTAAAACATCGGTTCTACTTCTTTAGAGAGTCGTGCACATGCTTTGTGGTTTTTCCACACGTGGCTCAAGTTTCCTGAAATGTTGTTCCAGATCCAAAAATGCAACATTCTATTGATGGACATGTCATCAGATATTATGTGTAAAAAAATTGGAATATTTATAAGTCCACCATCACATGAAAATTTCAATTGTTAGGGTCGTGTTTTTAGGGTATATTCAGCATCAGTACTCCAGCCCTTATAGCTTATGGTTATTCCATACACCTTTCTAGTTATATCAAAAGCAAAACGGGATTTTTAGGTTTAAAATAAAATTTAAATTTTATTCCCTTTCTACATTCCAGCGCAAATCATTTACAGATGGATAAAATTAGAATGTGACACATTTGATTTTGTGTGTAATAATAGCGTGCATGCATGAGGTTTTTCTGCTCTCCTGCATGAATCTGATAGAAGAGCCCCGCTTGTTGTTGCCTTTTGATATGGAAACATGTTCTTCTGGCTGAAAAGCCTTTTCTGTAATACAGTCACACTGTGATTCCAGCCCAGTGGAGAGTGGGGGAGAGAGAGAGAGAGAGAGAGAGAGAGAGAGAGAGAGAGAGAGAAAACAGGGCCATATGCTGTTATTATTTCCACATTTATTTCTATATTTCTACCTCCAAGTGGCAGTGAAAGGGCTGAGTCAAAAGGGATTGCTATAAAACGAAACGTCCATTTGAAAATAAAAGCTGTGGAAAAGCGCCGCGAAGGCGGCACTTATAGGTGAATAGAAATGTCAATCAGGCTGCTGATGGAGGCTGAAGACTCACAAAGCTACAATAGTGGATGCATCTTTATATATCAGAGCCCTGATCTGTAAAAACCTGGATAAATACGGCAAATAAAAACAGGAAGACTTGGTAATGCATTCTTCCGAGAGGGGATAAATACATGGTGAGGGCTGTATGGGCTTTCACACTGATGTCCTTTTTACATTTGACTGCAGGAGAAAGTAGCATCTGCATTATTTACATAATCACAACATCAGAAAAATACCAGATAGATAGATAGATAGATAGATTTATTCTTATATTTATGACCTTTTTCAACCCATCAGAGGGCAGATAAATGGAGCCAGGCATGTCCAAGATAGGGGAGAGTGGGTTTAGTTGTAACACTTCCAACTTCCTCCAATCAGAAACAAATTTGAGTGATGTCACTCAGGCTGTTAATACTGCATTAAAGGTCCCATATGGTAAAAAGTGAGATTTTCATGTCTTTTATATTATAAAGCAGATTTAAGTGCTATAAAAAATACTGTTAAACTTCAAAATCAAAACGCTCAATATACCGATAAATACACACAACCCGTATTCAGAAATTGTGCGTTTTAAACAAGCCGTCAGGATTTCTGTCCATTTGTGATGTCACAAATATACAATATATAAACCGTTACACGGTTTTAAATGTAAACATTCTAAATGTGTCCTAGTTTATTTCAGGTTGCAGTGTATGTGAATGACATCAGCTGACAGGAAGTAAACATGGACTCAAACTATTGCCTAGCAACGCAATTCCGTTGCAATTCCGTTGAAATGAGCTAAAATGGAGCGTTTCAGACAGAAGGTAAATACAGGTATATTTAGACAGACAGTACGAGGATAATAAAGTGTTTTGTTCTAGTAGAAACACAAAATACAAGTATGAACCTGAAAATGAGCATGATATGGGACCTTTAAGACGTCAGTTTGCTTCAAATGAAGCGCCCAACTCGTCAAATACCGACGCTTGGTCAGTGGCCCTATACGCTTCAAACTATGACACTCTAGGTTCCTCCTCTAGCGTCAGTATTGGAGGTGTCAGGAACAGCGGGTTAGTTTCCACTCATTACATGCATAGTGTCTTTTCAAAATAAACTTCCTTCTTCACAGGAAGTTTAGGCAACAAAATCACTTAGGTAGGGTTAGGAAAAGATGGTGGTTGACGTTAACTTGACAGACTAAAGACTCATGGGACTCACAGGACTAACAATACTAATGAGTCTCGTGACTAACAGCTGATGTGACAAAATAAGCAACGCAGTCTCACGGCGGTTCATGAAATAGTCATGAAATTGAATCTATTTGATGTATATAGACACGAATTTAACTTTTTTTCGTGACGCTCAGCACGACTCTCAGCAACGTATTTTTTGTGCTTTTTCCTACAAATGTGCAGAAACACGTGACACACGTGTCAACTTTCACTCCGGTCTTTTCAAAATAAAACTACTTAGTTAGGTTTAGGAAAAGATTGTGGTATGGGTTTAAAGAAGTGCTGTAACTTAACGGAAGTTACGTGACAAATAAATCAACTTTGATTTCTGGTTTCACACGGGACACGAGCACCAGTCTCCTGGGTGAAAGTCCTGCCCCATCCACCACATCGTCCTCCCTACATGACGTTCGCCACTCTTACTACTTGGTTTACAATTACGTTGATTAAATACAAATTGATTTTATGCTGACCATCACGAAAACGATGTGAAATTTGTGTCTATGTACACGGATCAAAGCATTACATTTCGTGACTATTTCACAAACTGCAGTGCGACTGGGCAGAAATAAGGCAACGTTGACTTTTCGTTTCATACGGGACATGAACAGCAGTCTCCAGGGTTAAAGTCCTCCACTCACTAACCCAAAGTGGACCGTCTTGCTCTTTATACTATGTCAGTTGCTCTGACTGTCTAATAATGATGTGGAGGGTTTACATTGGAGTTAGTGGAAAGCCCGGTGCGTCGCATACAGACGCAGAGGGAGTTGGGAGTGAGAACGGGTCGGCGGAACAGTGTCTGAAACCCCCCCCCCCCCCCCCCCCCGCACCCTCTCCCCTCTCTCTTCAAGAACTTTTGCATGGCTTTTGTAGTTGACTCAACGAATCGTTTACACGGCGATAACGGTGTACACTTTGAGACAGTCTCTCCTTGAAAGCATTCTCGGTGTTGCACTCTGTTGTGCGCATGGAAACTGACAAAAGTAGATGTTTGACGAATAAGAAAGAGAGCTCTAGAGAGAAGTTTGTACTACTTTCACACTTTCACACACACATACATGCGTCAAGTGTGAGTGATGCTCTAATTGTCGGTTTCAGCATATTACAAAAAATTTATTATGACGGGGGATTTCACACGCTGTTAGACAATCCATCAAGAACATCATCTGAAGCATACTAAGACAGTTGAGGACGTAGGATGTATGGGATGTACTGTCAAGGTGGGAAAGAGTATGCACACATCATTGGACAACTCAAGCTGAAGGCTGCCTCCCCTCCCCCCCCCCCGGGAAAGACGTAATGTTTCTTTTACATTCTCCGATTCGCCAAAGACCCTTTCTGGTAAAACACCTTCAAACACCATTTCTTCTGCTTGTGGTTTTCATTTTGGGAGGCTGCAAGCTAACGCGGTTGGTTGTGTTAGCTTGGTGTTGGGATTAGCCACAGCTGACATGTCCTCTTGGACCCCCACACCCTCATGGTCCCTAAAGGCCCAGAGTTGCCTGTATGGCAGTTACTGTGTGGAAATGTGATTAACTCCAATTTTCTATTTGGATAATATGCACTTTTAAAGTCTTGTTTCAAACTGTAGTTTTAATACATTGAATGTCTTAGTTGATGTAAATACATTAGTGTTTAATCAAACTATCACAAACTGACTGAAATACAGCAAACTTGGATCAGGAGAAAACTGAAGTGTTGGAATAATGGTTGTTTTTTGGGGTGCTGGGTAAAATGGGCTGAGGGTAAATGGGAGGGGGGAGGAGGGTCTCAGTAGGGGCCATGTTTGCCCTGGGGCCCCTTAGTAATGCTTATAATTCACTGATTTTTTTTGACAGGTTTTGGGAGCTCTCTTCTGCATGAAAACCAATAAATACATTTGTTAATGAACTTTTTAAAGCAAACTTAGAAACTCAGGCTTAAACTTTTGACAAAACAAAAGTGTTTTTCAGCAGCTAAATATGACCCGTATGACCCTATCATAACTATCAATCTTACTGTTGCTTTTACTTTTGTTTTTACTATTACCATCAGTATTACTACTTCTTTCAATTTCACTATCCTACTGTTGCTAATACTATTCATTTTACAGTTATTGCAATTTTTCACTTTCACGATCACATTACTATTCTTGGTACTATTACCGTTACTATTATTTTTCTATTCATCACTATCACTATTCACCTATTCTAGGTTGGCAAATCATCTTAAGAATAAACATTATGGTAAACAGCATGAAACAAATGTCAATTAGTGGTATTCAAAGGATAGAGCAATGAATATAACATCTTTAAAATCCACTGAATACACAGTAGAAGCATTAAAGTCAGAATTATAATGAGAGGGATGTTAAAAGCTGGAAATTGAAGCCGTAAAAATGAAGTTGATTTTTGCTGTTGTTAATACGAGTGGAGGTCAAAGTGGACATAACTGGAATGGGTGTGAAGAATGCATGTGTGTATTTGAGGTCCTGTTAATGTTGAAGTTTGTTAATGTGTGTGTGTGTGTGTGTGTGAGTGAGTGAGTGATAGACATACACAGATACACATGCAGGCTGGTGCGGTGCCAGACAGGCCTATGTGTGTGTGTGTGTGTGTGTGTGTGTGTGTGTGTGGGTGGGTGTATTTACTTCCTGTGTATTTGAAAGGAGACACAGAAAACTCTATTAATAGACCTCTTTCAATCCCATCTATCAATTCACACACACACACACACACACACACACACACACACACACACAAACACAGCAGTTTGTCTAGGGCGGTCTATCAATTAAAATATTTAATCACGATTAATCGCAAATTAATCACACATTTTTTATCTGTTCGAAATGAACCTTTAATACTCCTATCAACATGGGAGTGGACAAATATGCTGTTTTATGCAAATGCATGTATATATTTATTATTGGAAATCAATTAACAACACAAAACAATGACAGATATTGTCCAGAAACCCTCACAGGTACTGCATTTAGCATAAAACAATATGCTCCAATCATAACATGGCAAACTGCAGCCCAACAGGCAACAACAGCTGTCAGTGTGTCAGTGTGCTGACTTGACTATGATTTGCCCCAAACTGCATGTGATTATCATAAAGTGGGCATGTCTGTAAAGGGGAGACTCGTGGGTACCCAGAGAACCCATTTTC